>QLTV01003658.1:1443326-1465843 GCA_003457575.1 Thermophis baileyi
AGGGAAGGAAGTGGGATATTTAGACTTAGAATAACTTTATTGTCACTTTGAATGTACACTAATCGGCAGACATTAAAATTATTATTTTTTCCTTGCCTAATGGGAAATGGGGAAGCCAGATTCACTTAACAAGCATTTTTTTTTCCTTGAAAATGTTTTGCTTCTCATCCAAGAAGCTTCTTCCATTCTTATGTGACTTCAGTTCTCATGTGACGTTAGTTGTTCACTGACTTATGACCGTTTTTCACACTTACAGCCATCGCAGTATCCCCATGGTCACGTGATCAAATCGAGATGCTTGGCAATTGACTCATATTTATGACGGTTGGAGTGTCCCGGAGTCACGTGATCCCCTTTTTGTGACCTTCTGACAAGCCAAGTTCAATGGGGAAGCCGGATCCACTTAACAGCCGTGTTGCTCGCTTAACAACTGCAGTGATTCGCTTAACAACGGTGGCAAGAAAGGTGGTAAAATGGGGGGAAATTCACTTAACAGCTGTCTCACTTAGCAACCAAAATATTGGGCTCAATTGGGATCGTAAATCGAGGACAACTTGTAACTTATTCGTGGAACTCCTACAGCACCAGCGGTGGTAGAAAAAAATGAGGAAGGAGGCAACATATTTTAAGGAAAGCTTTCCAGAAGGCATCAAAAGAACTCTCTGGGAAGAGGTTGTCATGTCTGAAATATATTTGGTTTCTGGACGAACACAGCTGGCAGGAGAAGGGTGGCAGGCACATCAATGCAACTGCAAAACTTATGGAAGATTTATGGTTTATGGCACACAGTTTGCATCTAAGGCACGAAGAAAGAACTAGGCTGTATTTCAACTTCAGGGGAATTCATTAACATCAAGCACATGGATCTTCTTCTTCTTCCTCTTCCTCTTCCTCTTCCTCCACCACCACCACCACCTCCTCCTCCTCTTCTCCTTCTCTTTCTCCTTCTCCTTCTCCTCCTCCTCCTCCTCCTCCTCCTCCTCCTCCTTCTCCTCCTCCTTCTCCTCCTCCTCCTCCTCCACCACCTCCTCCTCCTCTTCACCTTCTCCTCCTCCTTCTCCTTCTCCTTCTCCTCCTCCTTCTCCTCCTCCTTCTCCTCCTCCTCCTCCACCACCACCTCCTCCTCCTCTTCTCCTTCTCCTTCGCGCGAGCCTAGACACACTCCCACTCTGCCTCTCTCCGTGCGCCTTCTCTCTCATGGCTTTTGGACCCGTCCAGTCCTGCTTCTTCTCTCTGGCCGCTACTCAGCCCAGCTCTCTCTTTCAGACTCTCCTCAGGCCCGTGGGGGTAAGAGGAAGTCTCATAATGGCTTTTCCTGTCCCGTCGCCTTCTCCCTCGGTGCCTCTTCCTCCATCCGAAAGGCAGCAGCACCCTGGCTGCTGATGTTACCTAGTTAGGACAATGAAACAGCTGCAAGAAAACAACCAAGCTCAGAGGGCGCCAAGGACCCCACAATCCTCCTATTATTTCTCCTCCTCCTCCTTCTCCTTCTCCTTCTCCTCGTTCTCCTCCTCCTCCTCCTCCTCCTCCTCCTCCTCGTCCTCCTAGTGTATTCCCACAGGTGCAGAGTCCGCTTTTCGGATCATTGAACACCACTTTGCACGGTCAGCTGTGTCTCCAGGGCGCAGGCCCGCAGCTTGCATATCTTTGTTGATGGTGTCTTGCCATCTCTGTTTTGGACGCCCATGAGGTCACCAGCCATTGACTTCTAGTTGGTTGGCAGTCTTGGCCACGGTGGAAGGTGCTGCTCTCTGGACATGTCCATAGCAGCGGAATCAGCCTTCTCTCGTCTTCTCTATAATTGGTGCCACACCCAAATGTTGTCGAATGGTGTCATTTGTGATGTGGTCAAGAAGGGAGATGCCCGATATCCAACGGAGCCTTCGCATTTCCATGGTGTGGAGATAGCTTTCGGTCCCTCGTTGTTGTTGCTGCCCAGCATTCAGTGCCATACAGTGCAACAGGGTGGATGGCGGTCTTATAAATCTTAGATTTGAGACGGGTTGGCATTTGTCTGTCACATAATGTCAGGGTTCCAAGTAATAGACCCATTGCAAGCAAAAACTCCGAGGCAGGTGAATCCCTCAAAGAATAGCTTTATTGGAAATATCATATTGGCACATATCTTGTGAAAGCCAACTCTGAGGTTGGCCCCTTGGTTTTCACCTAATTAAAAGTAAAAGTTTTTCCCTCAAACCCAAACAATCAGTCACATGGCCCAATCATGGTAGCATCTGCAGGTCTGGTGACATCACTCCTCCTTCCTCCGGCCAGGTGTGAGGATGTTCTTGGTTCCCAGGGGAAAGTATTTTATTTTGATTACACAACCCCAGCTATCTCTACTCCCCCCCTCCCTATCCCACCGCTCCAATGTGGCAACACTGAAGCTCCAAGATGGCTTCGGCCATGCCAGCTTCAGGGTTGACACATAACACACCGGTGAGTTCTCGCCAATGCATCCAGGCTGCATTCACCCTTGCTCGCACCTCGCCATTGATGTCGCCATTGCCTTGGAGATGGGATCCCAGATACTGAAAAATGTCCACCTTCTTTACGTTTTCTTCATTGATTTGAAGCGTTCCAGGGGTGGTGACAGTCTCTAAGTACTCAGTTTTCTTGATGTTGAGACGGAGTCCCAAATGGTTGAGGCGATCATTCCATGTTTGAATTTGCTGCTGTAGTTCGCCTCTGGCGGTAGAATCAAGCACATGGTTGGCTAATTAAAAAATGGCGTATTTATGATGGGGAAAGGGGAAAATGTCCGACTCCTCTTTGAGGTACACGGATGGTACTCTCCACCCTAAGTTTAATTATTTATTTATTTATTTATTCATATTTATATTTCTATGCCGCCCAACTCCCAGGGGACTCTGGGCGGCTTACAATAATATAAAAAAAACATTATTAAAATATAAAAACTATTTTAAAAAAACATAATTAAAAACATTTAAAAAACAACTAAAAACTCATACACATCATTTCATGGCCGGATCTTGCCAAATTACAGAGGCGAGGTCAACGGCCCCAAGCCTGCTGGAACAGCCAGGTCTTCACGGCTTTCCGGAAGGCCAGCAGGGTGGGGGTGGTCCGGATCTCAGGGGGTAGCTGGTTCCAGAGGGCCGGAGCAGCCACAGAGAAGGCCCTCCCCCGCGGGCCCGCCAGCCGGCACTGTTTAGCTGATGGGACCTGGAGGAGACCAACTCTGTGGGATCTTACCGGTCGCTGGGAGCTATGTGGTAGGAGGCGGTCTCGAAGATAACCTGGCCCTGAGCAGTGTAGGGCTTTAAAGGTAATAACCAACACCTTGAATTGTGCCCGGAGACCAATAGGCAGCCAGTGCAGCTCGCGGAGTATTGGTGTAATATGGGTGTACCTAGGTGTACCCATGACAGCTCGTGCAGCCGCATTCTGGACCAACTGTAGTCTCCGAACACTCTTCAAGGGTAGCCCCATGTAGAGCGCGTTGCAATAATCTAACCGTGAGGTGACAAGGGCATGGGTGACTGTGAGGAGAGCCTCTTGATCCAAGTAGGGTCGCAATTGGTGCACCAGACGAACCTGTGCAAAGGTCTAACGTTTTCTTGCACTGAGCAGGTTGGGAGAAAGACGAGACGATAACTGCAGGTAGTTCTCGACTTACAACAGCTCATTTAGTGACCGTTGGAAGTTACAACATCACTGGAAAAAAGTGAGTTAGGAGCGTTTTTCACACTTACGACCATCGTAGCATCCCCGTGGTATGGTGATTTACATTCAGATGCTTGGCAACTGACTCACATTTATGATGGTTACAGTGTCCCAGGGGGTCACGTGATCCCCTTTTGCGACCTTCTGACCAGCAAAGTCGATGAGGAAGCCAGATTCACTAGCAACCGTGTGACTAATTTAACAGCTGCAGTGATTCACTTAACCAGCACAGCAAGAAAAGTCATAAAGTGTGGCAAAACTCAGTTAACAAATGTCTCACTTAACAACATAAATTTTGGGCTCAATCGTGGTCATAAGTTGAAGACTACCAAGTACTTAAAAAGGAGAATATACAGGTAGTCCTCAACATTATGACCACAATTAAGCCCGGAATTTTGGTCATAGGTTCTTGTGGTTAAAAGTCAAGATACCACATGACCAGGCTCGATTTTACAACCATTTTTACAATGGTCGCTAAGCAGTTCACCACACTTGTTAAGTGAATCACATGGTCATAAGTATGAATCCAGCTTATTCAATGGGTGGTTTTTTGCCACAAAATGGCAAAATCCAGCACAAAACACAATCAAATGACCACAAGATGCTGCAACCAGTTGTAAGTGCTGGCCAGTTGCCAAGAATCTGAAATGCAATCACGTAAACCAAAGGTGGTACAGCAGGAGCCAGGTCATAAGTAACTTTTTTTGGAGTCCGTTGTAACTTCAAAAGGTGACCGGTCATAAATTGAGGACTAGCTGCAACCCAGAGGGAATGAAATCCGTACTACAATCCCAATATATTCCAGGTTAGATGTGGTTTGAATCACAGAAATGTCTTCTTTTTTCCTTGGGAAACCTAGGTGAAAAAATTGGAAGGAGAGAATGTTATGTCAGATAGGAAGACGATCCAACAAATAGCAACATTAAACACATAATTATGTAATTATTCTGTCTTATGCATTAAAAAAATGGCTGGATCAAACCTATTGTCTAACCAAGCCTCTCTCACTCTTATCAATGCACCTGAAGGCAGGACAAGAAGCAACGGATGGAAACTAATCAAGGAGAGAAGCAACCTGGAATTAAGGAGAAACTTCCTAACAGTGAGAACAATTAACCTCCTCTTTGTGGCAACCTCTTAAATACTGGAATACATGTCCCCCCTAGTCCTTCTTTTCTCTAGACTGGCCATACCCAATTCCTGCAACCATTCTTTATATGCTTTGGTCTCCATGAGTATGGATATATTTAATAAAGTGTAAGAAGATATTAATCAATTGTGTTTCTAAATCCGGGTTTCCTTGCTGTTCTTAGATTCCACTTGGTTGCTTGGTACATATTTTATTTGCCTTTCAAGGACGGATACATTTCACGTTGCAGTCTAAATTCATCCTTGCAAAACAGAGACTGTAGCCCAAGAACGTATCCTGTTAACTGCCGTTTCCAGCCTGGTGATTTTGAAGCCTGATGTTCCAAACCATTTCCTTGCTGTTAATTCACTTGAGCAATAAATCTCTGCTACCAAATTGCTCGAAGCTGTCACACCGCGGATATACCCGCAGCATTTGGTCCTGAAAACCAGCATCTCCGGTTGGTAATAACAAGTTTCAGGTTGAGAGCCCCATTCTCTGCGAAAAAGAGGCTCTGCGTTACAGGTATTCTTGGAAGAGACGTGAGATGATTCTTATCTTAAAAGGGATGTAAAAGTAGAAACTGGAAACTCCTCTGTGGCCTTTATATGTCCACAAATATCTAAGAAAGAACTTTTTACTTTAGAGAAAAGAACAGCTTCTGGACTTTGTGCTCAAGACAGAATAACAGAATAGGGTAACAGAATAACAGAGTTGGAAGGGAGCTTGGAGGTCTTCTAGGCCAGGGGTGTCAAACTCAAGGCCCAGGGACTGGATCCAGCCCGCCAGTCTCAGATGTCCATTCCCCAGGCCCTCCGAACTCAGAAATGAACAAGCTCTGGAAACAGTTGGTACTTTTTTATTCAAGTCTGAATAAAAACACAAATGAGTGTTTAATGGTTGCAAAGTCAGTGCTGGGAGCTAACAGCTCTCAGCACTCTATTTATAGGCAAGACCACGCCCCGCCCCACCCCCCAGCATTCGGCGTCAGCATTCGATTTCCCCTCAGCAGTCCACCATCTGGTGTCTGCGCTTCTGGCCTCCGTCTGCTCTCCGATCACCCATCAGCTGGGCTTCGGAGAGCCGCCAGTCAGCTGTGCAGGTGGCTGGGAGAATGCCGTCATCAGCCTCGCGTCCACGATCGCTGCGGTCGAAGCGGATGCCGCCCCCAGCCGAGCACTTTGTCAGGTGGCTGCTATGCCATTGTTCCCTCCGTCGCAGCGGCTTCAGTTCTCCCCTTCACACACACACACCCCAGGTATGGCAAGCCGTTCGGGACTTGACAGGCAGCTCCCCTTACCAGGGCCACACCTGGAAGACAGTAAATATATATATGTTACTCACGGTTGTTCACAGTTGCCCGATTTCCATCCCTCCCCCCCCCCTGGTTTATGAGGGTAGACCTTGTGGAACTTTCAGATTAGTCGAGCGGCCCGCATGTCCTTCTCTGCCACCCAAGTGGCCTCTGTCGAGGGGTACCCCTTCCACCACACCAGGTATTGTATTCGACCCCTGTGAATTTGGGAATCCAGTATTTGACCTATTTCATATTGATCATTGCTAATAGGCCCTGGTGGCTGTGGCGGGGTCCTGATGAGGGTATCCTCTATTGGCTTTAGCAAACTGCTATGGAACAATGGGTGAATGCGTCCGAACAGGCAGGGCAGTTTCAACTCTACTGTGAATGGATTTATCACCCTCACTATGGGAAAAGGTCCAAGAAACTTGGACCCAATTTTTTACAGGGCATTTTCAACCAAAGGTATTTGGTTGAAAGATACACTTCCCCCCCCCCACCTGGAATGGTTTGTGAGGGGCCTGTTTTTTGTCTGCTTGGGCTTTGTATGCCTCAGTGGCTTTCGTTAGTGCTGCCTTCACGGCACTCCATACCCCTTGTATGATGCCTATCCACTCATTGGTTCAGCAAGGGGAGGGTGGTTCCTGCGGGTACTCGGGAATAGGTACAAAGTCCACCCCATTGACCACCCTGAATGGGGTGAACCCGGTGCTACTATGCACCGCGTTGTTGTATGCCACCTCCGCAAACGGCAGAAGATCTGCCCAGTTGTTCTGCTGGTAGGTGACATAATATCTGACGTACCGCTCCACCATGGCATTAGGTCGTTCAACTGCTCCATTGGTACTCGGGTGAAATGCCGAGCTAAGACCCTGAGAGGAACCGATCTTCTGGACAAACTCCCGCCAGAACTTTGCCATAAACTGCACCCCCCGATCCAATATTATCCACCGGGGCACCCCGTGGAGATGATAGACACGGGCGATGAATAATTTGGCCAGTTTCCGTGTGGACGGTAATCCAGAACATGGTACGAAATGGGCTTGTTTGGAGAAAAGGTCGATAATAGTCCAGATAACGGTTTGGCCATTGCTCTCCGGCAGCTCCACAACAAAATCCATCGCTATGTCCTCCCAAGGCCGGGTCGGGTCCGCTACCACCTGTAATAAACCAGGGGGCTTTCCCACCTGATTTTTAGAGGCCGCACAGACGGGACAGTTTTTCACATACACTTCTATACCTGCTTTCATCCGAAGCCACCAGAACTGACGTTTGGCGAGGTGTAGGGTCTTGAGGAACCTGAAATGGCCGGCCTGTTTAACATCATGGCACCTATGAAGCACCTTCTCCCGAATGGCCGATGGTACGTATAGTTTATCGCCTTTCCATGCCAATCCATCTCATTGGGTCAGTAACGGTTGATGTTCCAGGAACCATGGATTGCCCCATAATGCAATTTTCAGCTCCTGTATTAGTTTGTCTGCCGCACTCTGCACATGAGCTGCCGGCTGTGTATAAGGAGGCATTATGGCCTGGATCACTTCCTCCCGATGGCTATTATATTGGGGCATCCGCGATAGGGCATCTGCCATGAAGCTTTTTCCTGCCAGGATATATTTGATGGTAAAACGGAACCATCGGAAATTCTGTGCCCACCGGACCTGTTTTGGGGACAATCGACGTGGGGTTTGCAGGGCCTCCAGGTTTTTATGGTCCGTCCAAACCTCAAACGGATTCCTGGCCCCCTCCAGGAAATGCTGCCACATTCCTAAAGCCCACCAAACTACAAAAGCCTCCTTGTCCCAGATCGCCCATGCCCGCTCAGTTTCTGTCAATTTCCTGGATGTGTACGCACACAGTAGCAATTGTCCCTGTGCATTCACCTGCAGAAGGACAGCTTCTACCACCACATCACTGGCATTGGCCTGGATAACAAATGGCCATTCAGGGTCTGGATGTTGTAGGATGGGCTCCTTCGAAAACAGAGCTTTTAGAGCCTTGAAGGCCCTCTTGCAGTCCATCGTCCATGGGAGTGACTGGCCAGGTTGGGGTTTTGCAGTAGCATGTTTTGTCTTTAACAATTCGGTTAATGGTAAGGCAACCTTGGCAAACAAGGGGATAAATTGCCAATAAAAGTTCGCAAACCCCAGGAAACTCTGTAATTGTCGGCGAATTTTCGGGGCCTGCCACTCCATGACAGCTTGGGCTTTACTTGGATCCATCTTTGAGATGGCGTCTGAGATGTGATATCCCAGGTAGTCCAGCTGGGTTCAGTGAAACTCGCACTTGGAGAGCTTCACGTACAGGTTTGCTGCCAATAGCTTCTGTAGCACTTGCCGCACCAGCTGGATATGCTCTGCCATGGTGGTGGTATAGATCAAAATATCGTTCAGATATACCAGCACCCCATGGTATAAATGTTCATGCAATACGTTGTTAATTAGTTGCATGAATACCACGGGGGCTCCCTGTAGTCCAAATGGCATTACTTGGAACTGGTAACTCCCCAGGGGGCAGTTGAAAGCCGTCTTCCATTTGTCCCCCTGCTTCACTCTAACCTGATAGTAGGCCTCCCTCAGATCTAGTTTTGTAAAGATCCTACCTTTCCCTAAATGGGCCAACATGTCCTTCATCAGCAGAAGGGGGTACATGTGTTCCATGCAAACCCCGTTAATGCTGCGGAAATCCACGCATAAACGCAGGGTCCCGTCTTTCTTCTCTTTGAAGAGTACTGGAGCCATGATCTTCGACCTTGCTGGCTGTATGAAACCCCTGGCCAAGTTCTTATCAATGTACTTCCATAACTCATCCACCTCTTTCGGCATCATGGAATACATCCTGGGTTTCAGAAGTTTCGCTCCAGGGACGAGTTCGATAGCGGTAGGGCGGTGAGGGGGTAAGTGATCGCACTCTCACTCACTAAAGACCTCCTCTAGGTCTGCGTAGACCAAGGGATATGAGGAGCAAGCCTCCGTCCGGGGCCATATGGGAATCCCCTCCTTCCCACCACCGCTAGCTCTGTTCTCCTCTCCTCCCCTGGCTTGGTCCTGGTGAGGAGGCCTGGGTCCTACTCCTATGCGCATCTTCCAATATCCATCTTCCCACCAAATCTTATGGGTCCACTTCTCCAACCAGGCCAGACCCAAAATGATGGATTCAGTCATCGTTGGCACCACTATAAAACGAATCAATTCCCAGTGCTCTCCCATCTCCAATCTCACAGGCTCGGTAACATGGGTGGTCGGAGCCCCCCCCAAACAGGGACCCATCAACCTACTCGAACTTTATGGGTTTGGCCAACTCCCTTACCTGTAACCCAAGCTTGATAGCCACTACCCGGCTGATTAAGCACCTTGTGCACCCCGTATCAATCAGGCTCCCTGCACCTGCCTGACTGGGGGCCCGTCACAGTCATGGGAATTATGAAGTGATGGGCCCACTTACCACTGGATCTTCTGGTGCGTTGTCCCCACTATCATAGAGCACCAACGGGTATTTCGCTGCCTCCGGCACCTCATCCACTGCGGGCCCTCCTCGGCTTGGTGACCCCGCCTGGAACACCGCTCTGGACTTGTCCCGGGTTTGTCAGGTTGAGCTCACCATTCTCCTGGGGTTTCCTGCTTTTACCTGTGGAGCAGAGGTCAGGCACTCGGCCGCTCAGTGATCCAGCTGGTTTCACCGAAAACACCGGAGCATCTGCTGTCCGGTTCTGCCTGAGAGGTTCGCAACCGGGGTAGCTGCTGCCCAGGGTCCTACAGCTCTCCACAAAGCCCCGAGTCCCGGTCCCTGCATCCCCCCTGGGACGGAACTCACGTAATCCCGCATCGAGGTCAATGACGGCCTGGAACCAATCCCACAGCCTAGGCGGGATTCCCCGGTAAACACAGGCTTGACGCAACTCTCGGTCAAAGCTCATCCGGAACTGATGAACCAGCAACCGCTCTGGCCAAGCCCGCAGTTTACCGGCTACTTGGCAGAACTCACAGACATATTCTACCGCTGGTCGAGCTCTTTGGGTTAGTGTCAGGAGTTCTCCTTCTGCATGTTGGGCTCAGGTCCCATCTTCGAAACAGACCTGTAGCGCCTCCAGGAACAGTCCTGCATCCGCCAACTCCCAGGTGTGCTCAGTATGCAAGTCCACCACCCACTCAGCTGCTTCCCCCTCCAGTGCCGCCGTTATCACCACCACCATGGCCCACTGTGATGGATAAAAATGGGCGTACTGGTCCAAATGGATGATGGACTGGCTGAGGAACAATGCCAGATGGTCTGGATTCCCATCAAAAGTTGCTTGTAAGGCCAGAGGACCCCAGGGCATCATCTGTGGCCAAAACCCCATTGGAGCCCTGCGCAGTGGGGCATGGATCCTGCACCTCAGGAACTGGACTTTGCCGAGCCGAATGCCGAGCTATTGGAGCCGACATCCAGCCTCTGGACGCAGCGTCCCCAGCCATTGCAGTCTCCGCCAGCACCAGCCCTGAGCTCTGATCCAATGCCCTCACTGGTAGAGCCTCCTGGATGTAACAAGGTGCAGCATCCAACCTCAGTCTTGGACTGGCCAACCGGAACCGTGTCTGTGGCAGCGGACCCAGCTGAGACCCTAACCGCTGCCTCTGCCAACTCCCAGCTGCCTCATGAGTCACGTCCCAGGGAGGGACAGACCAGGTAGGAACGTCCCGGAAGCTGGCCTCTCCAAACCGCTCCCATAGTACCTCCATGGTGTAGCTTCCTGGGACTGTCGAATAACTCTCTCTCCTCATCATCCATCAGCTGTCTCTCCCACCACTCAGACTGCGTGGCACCATGAAATCCTGGGGTAGAGGGTCTATAGGTGGCTCCCCCAGCCACAGCTGAACTGTGCCACCACTCTGCGGATGAACTGGGCCCCTGCACCGGCACCGGCCCCATCCGGCCTTCGCTGGGCTGCATGGTGGCTTGTACATCACGTGCCTTCGGCTGCAGTGCGGGCTGACCACTGTCCCCTCCCCATCTGACACAAGCTCCTCCGTCAGCACGGCCTCCTCCTCGGCTCTCCTGTCTGTCACAGGCTCCAGGCCTTCTGCCATCCCCTATCTCCAACGTCTACTCAAGGAAACCAGCCAGTCCTCAAGGGGTGTGAAGATAAAAAGGGAGTGCTGACTTTCTCTCAGATGTCCATTCCCCAGGCCCTCCGAACTCAGAAACGAACAAGCTCTAGAAACAGTTGGTACTTTTTTATTCAAGCCTGAGGCCTGACACAAATGAGTGTTTAACAGTTGCAAAGTCAGTGCTGGGAGCTAACGGCTCTCAGTGCTCTATTTATAGGCAAGACCACGCCCCGCCCACCCCCCCCCAGCATTCGGCGTCAGCATTCGATTTCTCCTCAGCAGTCCACCATCCGGTGTCTGCACTTCCAGCCTCCATCTGCCCTCCGATCACCCATCAGCTGGGCTTCGGAGAGCCACCAGTCAGCTGTGCAGGTGGCTGGGAGAATGCTGTCATCGGCCTCGTGTCTGTGATCACTGTGGTCGAAGCCAACGCCGCCCCCATCTGAGCACTTCGTCACCGGCCAGGTGGCTGCTGCACCGTTGTTCCCTCCATCACTGCGGCTTCAGTTTTCCCCTTCCCCCCCCTCTCCCCCAGGTATGGCAAGCCGTGGGGCCACTCTGAAAACAGCGAAGGACCGGCCCGCGGAGCTTCTGCCAGCAAAAACAGAGCCCCTGAGCCCTCAATGAAATCGAGTTTGACACCCCTGTTCTAGTCCAATCTCCTGCTCAGGCAGGAAACCCTATACCATTTCAGACAGATGGCTGTCCAATCTCTTCTTAAAAAATCTCCATTGTTGGAGCACCCACAACTTCTGGAGGCAAGTCGTTCCACTGAGCAATTGTTCTCACTGTTAGGAAATTACTCCTTAGTTCTAGGTTGAATCTCTCTTTGATAAGTTTCCATCCATTGCTTCTTGTCTTGCCTTCTGGTGCTTTGGAGAATAGGTCGACCCCCTCTTCTTTGTGACAGCTCCTCAAATATTGGAAGACTGCTATCATGTCACCCCTAGTCCTTCTTTTCATTAGTCTAAACAGCTTCCCCACCCTTGAGCTAAATACTAGCACCAAGAAACCAAGAATCTAAGGTTTGTGGGTCATTTCTGGAGAGACCTCTGGAAAGGACACCAGTGAGAACAAAGAACAACACAAAGAAGTAGTGCAAGATCTGAAGATGTGGTGAGACCTGGTCCCTAGAATCGCCAAGAGTCAGATACGACTGAATGGATAACATCATCTTCATCATCTGGAAAGGAAACTGTTGGCCCCTTGTCCTCCTTGAAGATTTCCATGTTCTCCTGGCCAACTCAGTTCCTTATTCATGGAACTCCTACAGCACCAACAGTGGTAGAAAAGTGAGGAGCAACATATTTTAAGGAAAGCTTTCTGAAAGACATCAAAACAACTCAAAACAAGTCATATCTGACATATATTTGGTTTCTGCAGGAACACAGCTGGTAGGAGAAGTAGCAGGCACATCAAAGCAACTGTAAAATGTATGGTAGATTTATGGCTTGGGGCATACACTTTGCATCTAAGGGAAGGCTGAGAATTGAAGTTCACACATCTTCAAGTTACCAAGGTTGAGAAACACCTGCTCTAATAGGATAGTTCCTTCAGGTCCCTTCCTTGAAGCAACATCATCTGATGGGCCGGGACAACTGCCTCTTCCATTCCCATCATTGGCCCTCTTGAATGATCTGAACCCTCAATAAGCAATCGACCCCAAACCTGTTGCCTTTAACAAAGGCATTAAGGCAGTGGTGGAATTCATTTTTTTTTACTACCGATTCTGTGGGCGTGGCTTGGTGGGCATGATGTGGCTTGGTGGGTGTGGCTTGGTGGGCGTGGCAGGGGAAGGATACTGCAAAATCCCCATTCCCTCCCCACTCCTGAGGGAAGGATACTGCAAAATCTCCATTCCCACCCCACTCTGGGGCCAGCCAGAGGTGCCATTTGCCGGTTCTCCTAACTACTCCAAATTTCCGCTACCGGTTCTCCGGACTACTCCAAATTTCTGCTACCGGTTCTCCAGAACCTGTCAGAACCTGCTGAATAGCACCCCTGCATCAAGGCACATGGTTCTTTACACTAGAGCAGGGGTGTCAAACTCAAGGCCTGCAGGCCAGATCCGGCCCGCGATGTGGTCCAATCCAGTCTGTGGGGCCGTCCTGGAAAATGTAAGGGGTTGGCCCGTGTCGCTTCAACCCAGTCTAACTGCGTTGCTTCGGCCCGGTCTACCCAATGCAAAGAGGAAACATGCCAGCAGTTTGGGGAGTGGCATCAAGCTGACCACGCCCACCCAGCTGGCCATGCCCACTCAGTTGGCCACGCCCAGTGAGTGGCATCAAGCTGGCCATGCCCACCCAGTCAGCCACGCCCACCCAGCCCCCCAAGGTCAACCACAATGCGGCCCTCAATGAAATTGAGTTCAACACCCCTGCACTAGAGGGTTGGGTCCAAGATAACAGGAGATCCTACCTACGGTAGTGAGTAGTAATACATTTTGAGGATTCCCAGCGATCTATTAATTGCAGTTGTAATTTTAATTGTTTCTAAATATTTGTGGGGGTTATTTTTAAATCTTATTCATATATCCCACACAGGTCATACCTGTTCCAGTTTGGTGGTTCTATACAGATCTCAAATAGAGGCAGTTATTCCTCAACTTGCAACTATTCATTTAGTGACCGTTTGAAATTACAACAGCACTGAAAAAAAGTCACTTATGACCAGTTTTCACACTTAAGACCGTTGCAGCATCCCCATGGTCACATGATCAAAATTTGAATGCTTGGCAACTGGTTCATATTTATGATGGTTGCAGTGTCCCGGGGTCACATGATCGTTATTTGAAATCTTCCCAGCACGCTTCCAACAAGAAAGGGAAGGCTGATTCGCTTAATGACCTCACTTAACAACTGCGGCGATTCACTCAAGAACTGTGGCGAGAAAGGTTGCAAAACTCACTTAGCAACTGTCTTGCTTAGCAACGGACATTTCAGGATCCGTTGGAGTTGTAAGTCAAGCACTGCTTGTTTTTAACACGCCTTGTTCAAATGTAGTTCTTTAAGGAGTGGTGGAAGGGTTAGAACTTTCCAGGGATGTGATGTTAGGTAGTTCAGGAGGGGAATCCGGATAATTTCCCAACCAAAGTTTGTGTGTTTGTGTATGTCAGGTTTAAGAGCCGGCGGGGGGGGGGGGGACTGGACTTGATTTTTGAGTGAAAAGCCAGAACAGTGTCCCCAAGAGGAGGTAGAACTGGGACAAAGAGAATACCTTTACATTTAAATGTCATTAATTCATTAATTTAATTTAATTAATTAATCTGTAAATTAATTACGTGTGTCCCCTGGGCCCTTCTCCCAAATTACCACTGAACTGTGATTTTTCACATGAGTCTACATAGTGAACAATTTTATGAAATGTAATTAATGTTAAACACCACAATTCAGTAATAATTTGAGGAAAGGCCGAGAGACCTCCGTCCACACACAAAATCCCCCCTTTTCCCCCCCTTAACTAAATCAAATGGATGTTCTGAGGACAACTGACTCTATAATTTGATTCAGAAGTCTACATGGAATCTGAATTTGATATTCCCACTTAAATTAACTCATTCGTTCCAAATTTAACTGGTTCCAGAAATTTAATTGGCAGTCAGATCTTACCTGTATGTGTCTATGGATAAATTAATGACTTTGGTTTATGGTTCAAAATATTGTGCTTCCTTAGAAAATTAATCTAGTTTAATGAAAAGAAGGACTAGGGGTGACATGATAACAGTCTTCCAATATTTGAGGGGTTGCCACAAAGAGGAAGGGGGGTCAACCTATTGTCCAAACCATCTGAGGCAGAACAAGAAGCAATGGATGAAAACTAATCAATGAGAGAAACAACCTAGAACTAAGGAGAAATTTCCTGACAGTTAGAACAATTAATCAGTGGAATGACTTGTTTCCAGAAGTTGTGGGTGCTCCAATACTGGAGGTTTTCAAGAAGAGATTGCACAGTCTTTTATCTGAAATATTTTAGGGTCTTTTGCTTGAGCGGGGTTTGGACTAGAAGACCTCCAAGGTCCCTTCCAACTCTGTTATTCTGTTAATTCAAGGAGAGCTAATTCACCAGAGTTGGGACAATTCCATGTTCTTACATTACTAAGAATTCTTATTTTATGTTTGATTTTTCTTTCTAAAAATGCCTAGCATCCTTCCATTACATAATATTACAGCAAAATACACATTTATCAATGGAGATTTTGAAAAGGTTTCTGACCTTACCCAACAGATAAGGACACATCACTACTATTTCCCTTTTATCTTCTGTCACTAGAGGGAGCCAGACACAATCTTTTAAAAAGGAAGTAAATTAAACCGTAATTTTTCGTACCATTCAATTTTGAGATCCTAAAGGACAATCTAGCCTTTGCCGTTGAATTTACGTGCTGCTCATAATGCAGTTGTTAAAAATATCTCCTTGAGTTCAGTGATCCTTGCTTCTGTGTTCAGGCTTAATTTGGAAAAGTCAGCACAATTTAATTAGCATGTGATGCACAAACTTCAAAGAAAGAAGCAAAGGAAAGAGAGCCACTTACCAGAATAAAGGCTGTTTACGTTGTTCAACAAATTTCAGGTATACTTGTGTTGGAAGAAAAATCCCATCCAGTTCCAAGCTGGGAGAAAGATGCTGGAAATAAAATGGAGGCTGGCTGCAGGAAAGAAGATCTGTTTATTTGGATGCCAGAAACTTCGGTGACAGCGTCATGTTTCTGGAGCAGAGGTGAGTTCCTCCCGGTTCGGACCGGTTCTTTAGAACCGGTAGTAACTTGGCGGCCTGGGTCGCTAGAATCGGCAGCGACCCAGGCCTGCCACGCCCCTGAACCGGTCCTTTTGGCGGCGCCATAGGCGGCGCCATTTTGTTTTTTGCTTCTACGCATGCGCAGAAGCTTTTTTTAAGCACTGCGCACGCGTGAAGCACGCGCAGCACTGAGCAAACCAGCAGCCAAGAAAAGAAGAACTCACCCCTGTTCTGGAGTGGCTGACAAAATGGGGTTGGGATAGGTGGGCTTTTATACATTCTTTGGGGCTTTGTGATTGTGTCCTTTAATATTTTAATGGCTGTTGCCAGATTCCTATGGGGTCATGGCTGGCTCCAGAGGCAAAAGGGGAAATGTAAATCCTAGGTATTTGTCTGAGCTAATCTTGTCAGCTTTGGCTTGCTTAATTGTGTTGCTTATTTGGAATCTCTTTGCTTATGAATAGATTGGCCCAGTCTTTCCGAATGGATACAAAATCTCCATTCCTAAAGACCAGCCGCTTCAAGCATCTACAATGAGGCTGTTTTCCGATGGCAGGAAAACTGGGGCTGTTTTCTGCCTTTAAGGACATGTTTCTCCTCTTCTCCTTTAGGGGAAATATTCTATCCTACCTCTTTTTAATATTAAAAATAAAGAATATTTTAATCTGGTGAGGGGGGGGGGCTTCCTACACTTGTTAACAAGGAGGAAAGAAATATAACTAACATAACAGATGATACTTGGCCTCAACAGCAATAACTGTGAGAGGGATCTTGGAGTCCTAGTGAACAATCGCTTAAGTATGAGCCAGCAGTGTGCTGCAGCTGCCAAAAAAGCCAATGCAATCCTAGCCTGCATCAATAGAGGGATAGTATCAAGATCATGTGCCATGGTGGCACAGTGTTTAGAATGCAGTATTGCAGGCTAAGTCTGCCCACAGCCAGGAGTTCGATCTTGACTAGCTCAAGGTTGACAAAGCCTTCCATCCTTCCAAGATCGGTAAAATGAGGACCCAGATTGTTGGGGGCAATAGGCTGACTGTAAACCACTTAGAGAGGGCTGTAAAGCACTGTAAAAGCTGTATATAAGTCTAAGTGCTATTGCTAGTGTTGTACTGCTTTATACTGCTTTAGTAAGAGCACATTTGGAATACTGAGTCCAATTTTGGGTACCCCGTACAAAAAAGATATTGAGACATCTAGAAAGAGTGCAGAGAAGAGCCACAAAGATGATTAGGGGACTGGAGGCTAAAACATACAAAGGACAGTTGCAGGAATGTCTAGTCTAGTGAAGAGAAGGACTAGGGGAGACATGATAGCAGTGTTCCAATATCTCAGGGGCTGCCACAAAGAAGAGGGGAACAACCTGTTCTCCAAAACACCTGAGGGAAGAACAAGAAGTAATGGATGGAAACCTATCAAAGACAGATCCAACCTAGGAGAAATTTCCTGTCAGTGAAAACAATTAATCAGTGGAATGGCTTGCTACCCGTTTGTAAGCATGTGTGATCCTCCTGGGTGGGCCTCTCAAAAAAGTCAAGATGGCAGTTGCGAATGTGCACTTGAACATACAAAGGAGGCGGGGTTTTGATTTTGCATCTGCAACTGCCATCTTGATTTACTGTCCTTTCTCGTGAACACCTCTGCCCAGGGTGCAATGAGCAAATTTGGGGAACAAACTGGAGGCCATTTCTTGCTGAGAAAAGCTTTGACTAAAAACCTGAGTTGGCCTACCACAAGTCCATCAAACGGTTATTAACGGGTTGCGAAATGAGCCAGCTTCATATTTACGAGATATGGATATTATTTGTAGATAAGAGTTGTATTGTCTCACAACACACTTAAATTTGCTAATGTTATTATTTGCTTAGCCTTATCAAGTTTCCATAAACTTTTTTTTTATTTTTATCTTTTGAACAGAGTTCAAAAGTACTGCTTAAACTCTTCTTCCTCACTGGGCGGTGTAAGGTTGACAAAACGTTAGTAGGTCAGGTGCCGTCAAACTGATCTGGCGACTAACATCTGAAGGGAGATTTTGGCTCAGGACTTAAGTAGTAATTCTAGGGAAATCTAGCTAAGAGATCACTAAATCGACACGGATTTGATGGTTCATAATTAGTCAACTCAAGCCATCAATGACAGAGGGACGTTATCAAGTAGAACCATGATAGAAGTGTTCCAATATCTCAGGGGTTGCCACAAAGAAGAGGGAGTCAAGCTATTTTCCAAAGCACCTCAAGGCAAGACAAGAAGCAAAGGATGGAAACTAACCAAGGAGAGAAGCAACCTAGAACCAAGGAGGAATTTCCTGACAGTTAGAACAATTTATCAGTGGAACAACTTGCCTTCAGAAGTGGTGAATACTCCAATGCTGGAAGTTTTTAAGAAGAGATTGGACAACTATTTGTCTGAAATGGTATAGGATTTCCTGAGCAGTGGGACAGCAGGTTTCCTAAGCAGGGAGGGTTTTTTTTTTTTTGTCAAGCGTATATATGATTACAGACAAAGTATAATCATGATTGTGAATACATAAGATGTATAAGCATGGCTATGAGTACATGAGATGGTTACGAATACAGGGGGACATTAGGACAGGGACGGTAGGCACGTTGGTGCGCTTATGCACGCCCCCTACAGACCTCTTAGGAATGGGGTGAGGTCAACAGTAGACAGTCTAAGGTTAAAGTTGTGGGGGGCTGAAGTCATATTTTCTGCAATCGAGTTTGGAGCGGTTTACCGTAAGTTTGTATCTATTGTGTGCTCGTGTATTGTTGCAGTTGAAGCTGAAGTAGTCATTGACAGGTAGGACATTGTGGCAGATAATTTTATGTGCTACATTTAGATCAGATCGAAGGCGGCGTAGTTCTAAGTTGTCTAAGCCCAAAATTTCAAGTCTGGTGGCATAAGGTATTCTGTTGCGAGCAGAGGAGTGGAGGACTCTTCTCGTGAAATATCTCTGGACATTCTCAATTGTATTAATGTCCGATATGTAGTGCGGGTTCCAGACAGATGAGCTGTATTCGAGAATTGGTCTAGCAAATGTTTTGTATGCTCAGGTTATTAGTGTAATATTACCGGAGGAGAAGCTACGCAAGATTAGGTTAACAACTCTTAATGCCTTTTTGGCAATGCTGTTGCACTAGGGTTGGACTAGAAGACCTCCAAGGTCCCTTCCACCTCTGTTATTCTGAAGAACCCTGGCAGGAACCAACTTGGTCTGGTCAACTTGGCCTGTCTATCAGAAGTTAAGCTTGACTCAAGGAAGGTGTAAGCCCAGTTTAGGGGCCAACATCTGCTCATATTGGACAGGGCTGAACAGCAAATCCCAGAGCTATTGTCTAGACCAGTATTTCTTAACCTTTTCTTCACCCTGGACCTCTTTAAATATTCTTTGTGGCCACGGACCATGTGCTTAAGACTTAAGATTTAAATCATAACATTTCTCCAAGCCTTCGCGGACCCTCTGTGATGACATCGCGGGGACCCCAGGGGTCCGCGCACCACAGGTTGGGAACCACTGGTCTAGGCCAATGTTTCTTGACAACTTTAAGAGGTGTGGACTTCAACTCCCAGAATTCTCCAGCCAGCACTGTGGATAACAACAAAGACAGGGGAATTCTGGCTGGGGAATTCTGGGAGTTCACGTCCACACATCTTAAAATTGCCAACACAATTGGTCTTAACACACTGGGCTGTTATCCACAGGTTGAGAACCAGCGGTGGGTTGCTCCCGGTTCAGCCTGGTTCTTAGAACCGGTAGCGGTGGCTGCGGGAGGCTCTGCCCACCCGCCCGGGACGCTACTGCGCATGCGCAGAAGCGTCGCGCGTGCGCAAACCGGTAGTAAAGGGTTTTAGAACCCACTACTATTGAGAACCATTGGTCTAGACCAGGCTGTCAAACTCACAGCCTGTGGGCTGGATGCATCACGCGCTGGTCACACCCATGCCCGGTTTAGCGAAGGGGGGAAAAGTTGTGATATGTCATGTGACGTCGCCGTGACAATGTAAGTTTGACACATGTGGTCTAGACCAATGTTTCTTGACAACTTTAAGAGGTGTGAACTTCAACTCCCAGAATTCTCCAGCCAGCACTGTGGATAACAACAAAGACAGGGGAATTCTGGCTGGGGAATTCTGGGAGTTCACGTCCACACATCTTAAAATTGCCAAAACAGTTGGTCTTAGTACACTGGGTTGTGGGAAGGCTGAATCAAAGCACAGTGATCAAACTGGTGAATTGCAAGTGGCTGAGCCACAAGTTTACTCTAACCCCAGATGCAACGGCACAAAGAGGGATAAAACAAGATCAGAAGTGGGTTCCTCCCGGTTCGGACTGGTTCACCCGAACCGGTAGTGACCCGCTGGTGATGTCACGATGACGTTACAGATCCAGTTTGGTCAGTGCCGGTCCATGGGCGCCGCCATATTTTTTTTGAATTTTTTTTTTGAATTGTTTTTATTTTAGCAATAGCAATAGCACTTAGACGTATATACCGCTTCACAGTGCTTTACAGCCCGCTCTAAGCGGTTCACAGAGTCAGCCTATTGCCCGCAACAATCTGGGTCCTCATTTGACCCACCTCGGAAAGATGGAAGGCTGAGTCAACCTTGAGCCGGTGAGATTTGAACTGCAGAAATGCAGCCACCAGTCAGCTGAAGTAGTCTGCAGTGCTGCACTCTAACCACTGCGCCACCTCGGCTCTTACAAGGTGTTATAAGGTGTTACCTACACACCAGTTCCCTATCTTTGGTTGTCGAATTCTAGAATAGAATAGAGGTGGAAGGCAACTTAGAGGTCTTCTAGTCCAACCCACTGCTCAAGCAGGAGACCTTATAGAAATAGCAATAGCGCTTAGACTTATATACCGCTTCATAGTGCTTTTACAACCTTCTCTAAGCGGTTTACAGAGTTAGCCTCTTGCCCCCAACAATCTGGGTCCTCATTTTACCCACCTCGGAAGGATGGAAGGCTGAGTCAACCTTGAGCCGGTGAGATTTAAACTGCCGAACTGCTGGCAGCCGGTGATCAGCAGAAGTAGCCTGCAGTGCTGCACTCTAACCACTGCGCCACCTCGGCTCTTTTTTTTTTCTTCTGCGCATGCGCAGAAGCCAAGTTTCTGACACTGCCATGCATTGCCATCTTGTTTTTGGCCTTTTTTTTTTTTTGGGGGGGGGGGGAATTTTTTTTTTTTTTTTTTCGGCACTGTGCAGCATGCACGCACGCGCGAAGCACATGCGCGCCCAGGAGGCGCGCCCAGGAGGCGTGGCCACGTGGCGCGGGAGGAAGCGAACCGGCAGCAAGGTAAGTTAGAACCCACCCCTGAACAAGATGGAAACAAAAATAATCTCATCCATGCTTCAGATTAAGACATAGCCCGGGACAGAAGACGCTCAGCCTATTCCTTCAAGCTAAGTTATATTTTCTTTCACCAAAAGGGAATTAAAGGGAATTAAGTGATATGTTCGTTTAGTGATGGTTCAAAGTTACAACAGCACTGAAAACAGTGACTTATGACCGGTTTTCACACTTATGACTTTTGCCCAGGGTCACATGATCAAAATTCGGATGCTTGGCAACTGGCATGTTGCACGATCCCAGGGTCACAAGATCACCGCTTGTAATCTTCCCAGCTGGCTTCCTACAAGCCAAGTCAATGGGGGAAGTCGGGTTTGTTTAACGACCGCATGATTCGCTTAACAGCCGCGGCGATTTTCTCAACACCTGTGGCAAAAATGGGCCTAAAATGGCACGAAGCTCCATTTGAAAACTGCTTGGCTTAGTCAGTGGAAATTTTGGGCTACGTTGCCGTTGTAAGCGGAGGACCAACTCTAATAAATTGCACTTTCCCATTCATTTCTGGCTTGCTTCTCCCTATTAACCACCTGTTGGGCCTCCTCCCTTTAAATTATAGGTCAGCTGTTTGACAGGAAAGGAAACGCAGCTCGGTCCTGGTGGGTCAACGGGGCTGCAAAAGAATTTACTGGCTGCTCTTACGAGCCCCAAACGTGCCAGAGTAACATCACGTTCTGTTACATAACGTACCGTCCTCGGCTGGGCAGGATTGTGAAATAGGTACTGGACGTTTCTCGCACTGGACGTTTCTCGGAAATACAGGGAGGCTGGGAGGGGGAGGGGGAGGGGGAGGGAATGCTTTTCATAGGTTGCTGTATGAGAGAGAGAGAAAATCATCAAAGGAATCAGGAAGATGCCGGCACAGGAGGGGCACAGGATAGAGAGCAAGGTGGGCAGTGGGAATAGAGAGGATATTTCAGGGTCTCTCTCTCTCTTTTCAGTGGGGTTTGTCTGGATTCCATCTGTTGGTCATTCAGTTGAGTCAGGCACAGGTAGTCCTTGGCTTATGACCACAATTGAGCCCAAAATTTGCATTGCTAAGCAAGACTGTTGGGAATGGAATGGAATGGAATGGAATGGAATGGAATGGAATGGAATGGAATGGAATAGAATAGAATAGAATAGAATAGAATAGAATAGAATAGAATAGAATAGAATAGAATAGAATAGAATAGAATAGAATAGAATAGAATAGAATAGAATAGAATAGAATAGATGGGAATATATGGAATG
>QLTV01003658.1:1512307-1523265 GCA_003457575.1 Thermophis baileyi
AGAAGAAGAAGAAGAAGAAGAAGAAGAAGAAGAAGAAGAAGAAGAAGAAGAAGAAGAAGAAGTCATTAAACCAGCCTGCAACACCTACAGTACATACACAAAATCATCTAGAGCAGGGATGTCAAACTCAAGGCCCTGGGCCGGATCCGGCCCACAGGGTGCTTAGATCTGGCCTGCAGGGCTGCCCTGGAAACAACGAAGGACTGGCCTGCGGTGCTTTTGCCAGCAAAAACGGAGCTCGGGAGGGCTGCGGGTGGCCCTCCCAAGCTCAGTTTTCGCTGGCAGAGGGTTGCAGGAGGCCGTCGCAGCCGAAAACGGAGCTCGGGAGCCCGTTTTCGCTGGCAGAGCACTCAGACCGCCACAGGCGCCCCCGACACGAGTGACGTTGAGCTGGCCATGTCCACCCTGGCCATGCCCACCCCGGCCCCCCAAGGTCAAACACAATCCTGATGCGGCCCTCAATGAAATTGAGTTTGACACCCCTGATCTAGAGTCAAGTGGGCCCTAGAAAATCTTTTAATAATGCAACCTGGCCAAAAAAAACCATCATACATGGTGTTGAAGGTGCTGGACCTAGGAGAGGGAAGATGCACATTCAAGTCCATTTTCAGCCAAGAAAGTTCCCTGGATGACTCTTTCAGTCCAGCCTATCCCATAAATTTGTCATAGTGATGAAAAATGATGTCCACCAGGGCAGTAGTGGGTTTCAAATTCCGTCGCTACCGGTTTGCTATTGGGAGCGCGCGCATCAGGGGTGGGTTCCTCCCGGTTCGGACCGGTTCTTCCGAACTGGCAGTGGCCCACTGGTGATGTCACGATGACATCACCGAACCGGATCGGTCGATGCCGGTCCGTGGGGGCCGCCATCTTTTTTTTGAATTTTTTTTGAATTTTTTTGGATTTTTATTTTTGAATTTTTTTTGATTTTTTTTCCTTCTGAGCATGCGCAGAAGCCGACTTCCGGCACTGTGCATGCGGTCGCCATCTTTTTTTTGGCTTTGTTTTTTTTTCTGGATTTTTTGTTACTGCGCATGCACATGCGCGCGAAGCGTACGTGCGCCCATGAGGCGTGCCCACGTGGCGCGGGAGGGAGCGAACCGGCAGTGAGGTAAGTTGGAACCCACCCCTGGTGCGCGTGTGGGTGGTGCGTCTGCGCATGTGCAGAGACATCCGGGCGGGTGGGTGGAGCCTCCCGCTGCCGCCGCTACCGGAACCGGTAGCAACCCACCACTGCACCAGGGGTGGTATTCACTTACCTTCCCTAACGGTTCGCAAATGTGAGCGCAACCTTCCGCGCATGTGCCCGGCCTCAAAAACGTCCTAAATAGGACGAAATAGAGCTGGGGCGGGTGGGACCACCCACCCACCTGCGATTTCCGCTACCGGTTCAGGCGAACCGGTCCGAACTGGCAGAATACCACCTCTGATGTCCACCATTAAAACTCTGGAGGAAAAGATGGAAAAAGATATTTAATACATAAATATATCTCAACTGGAAGTCCAGTTCTAAGGTCCTCTTTCTCATGCCTCCACTGTGTTTCTGTGGATGGAATCAGGATTGCATTTATTTTGTTTCCAGCTGTATCCCTCTATGGGATCATGTCCCAAGGATGCTTTTTCCAAAAACAACAACTGAACTTTCTCAGGTTTTTTTTTGCCTTGAAAACATTTCGCTTCTCATCCCAGAAGCTTCTTCTGTTCTCTTGGATGAGAAGAAAAATGTTTTCAAGAAAAAAGCCAAGAGAGTCGAGTTGCCTTTTGGAAAAACACATAGAATAGAATAACAGAATTGGAAGGGACCTTGGAGGTCGTCTAGTCCAACCCCCCTCTTGAGCAGGGGACTCTACACCATTTAATACAAATGGCTGTCCAGTCTCTTCTTGAAAGCCTCCAGTGATGGGGCACCCACTACTTCTGAAGACAAGCCATTCCACTGGTTACGGTAATTGCTTTCACTGTTAGGAAATTTCTCCTTAGTTCTAGGTTGCTTCTCTCCTTGATTAGTCTCCATCCATTGGTTCTTGCTTTGCCTTCTGGTGCTTTGGAGAGTAGGTTGACTCCCTCTTCTTTATGGCAGCCCCTCAAATATTGAAACACTGCGATCATATCTCCCCTAGTCCTTCTTTTCACTACATTAGACATACCCAATTCCTGTACCTTTGGGACAACCAGGACCTGGATGATTGAGAATGTCCATAGATGTCCATCTATGGGATCATGTTCATTTTGAGTTAAAGCTACAGATTGGGAGAGGGGGACACCAGGAGACCTTCTGTATGGCTATGTTCTCTATGGACTCAAGCTCACCAAGTTTTTCATCCGTTTTTCTTTGTAGCCCTGAGTTTGGCCTCCCCTTTGAACAAAATTTATGCTGGTTTGTGGAATTACAACAGCTGCCTTTCCTGCATTGCCATAGGAGGGATGTTCTACGCCCTCACCTGGGAGACATTTGCGTTGGCAATAGCTTGCGGTAAGTAGCCAGGCTCTTTACAGTAATGGCCCCCACCAACCCTTTGGGCACCAGGGACCGGTTCCATATAGAGAGATTTCTCCGCGGACTGGAGGGGACTTGGTTTCGCGTGCCACCTGCATCACACGGATGGGCCTTTGCTTGTTTGCGCGGACTGGTTTCAGGCATGCCGCGGACCGGTGCCAGTCCACCGACCGGGCATTGGGGACCTCTGCTTTACATCACTAAAATACAGATAGTCCTCAATGTACGACCGATTGCTTAGTGATCTGTATGGTCACTAAGTTCTGATGGACCCACCATACAGGTAGTCCTCGAGTTACGAATGTCATGGAGCCTGCCCATTCCATTCGTAACCCGAGGATTCGTGGGAGTGAATCTCGTACCTTGAACGGGATCGCTCCCTCCTTTCGCCCACGCATTCGCTAATTGAATGCGAGGCTTGTTAAGTGCACACGAGGGTGGGGAAGGCCATCGGGGGCCTACTGATGGAACAGGCCACCTGTCTAAGATCACCCAAGGCCTCCTCAACCCACTGAAATACCTCATGCTCCCCACAATTGCTTTCCCCACCCAACCTGCCGCACAGGGTCACTTACCTTCCGAAGATCTAGCAAGCAGTCTCCTCTTCAGCCTCGTGCTCCCTTCTGCAGTTTCATTCGACCTTCCACGGGCCTCCCCCGGCCTGTTACAGGCTGAAATGGAGCTTCTGGGGAGCAGATCCAGCCCTCCAATGCTCCATTCGACCCTCTGCGGGCCTCTCCCGGCCCATGGCAGGCCAATGTACTTTTTTTCGCACCTTACAAAGGACAATGTACATTGTCCATTGGCCAGCAACGGACCGGGGGAGGGCCGCGGAGGGCCGAACGGGGCTTCTGAGGGGCAGATCTGCCCCTCAGAAGCTCCATTTCGGCCGGCAATGTGCCGGATGAATGTTGCAGAGCCTCTGTGGTTGTTCGTAAGGGCGAACAACTGCCGTGGTGCTGCAAGATTCAGAGTTTCGGGCCTTGTTCGCAAATGCTAGGGGGCGCTTTTCCTGTAAACTCAATCGTTCACGAAGGGAACGCTCGTAACCTGGGGATTACCTGTACTTACAACCTGGATTCAAACTTCTGATGCTTCCCTCCCCCCATAAAAACATGACTGAACTTCAGGCATGTAGCAAAGCAAACAGGCCACATTTATTGTCGTTTGCAGTGTCCCTCGATCACACAACCCATTTTACAATGGTTTCGCCGCACCAAATGAACCACGGGTGTGCTTAATGACCGCAGCGTTCACTTAACGACCACAGATTTACTTGATGAAAGCAGTGATTCACTTAACAACCAACACAAATAAAGTTCATGAAATCAGGATGGTCACACAATCCTGTTTTACGGCGGTTTTGCTGGACCAAGTGAACCATTGGTTTGCTTAATGACCGCAGTTTTCATTTAACAACCACTGATTTACTTAGCTTCCATAGGATTCGCTTAATAACCACCGCAAACAAAGGTCATGAAATCAGGACGGTCACACAACCCCATTTTATGATGCTTCGCAGCATCGGTCTGCTTAATGACTGCAGCTTTCTCCTAATGGTGGCAGCGAGGCACTTAACAATCAGCACAAAAAGGGTCATAATATCGCAGGCATCATTCGGGTCATAACTCAAGGAATACCTGTAGGATCAAAGTCCCAAAGGTGCTTTTTCAAGAGGCAACTGGACTTTCTGGTTTTTCTTGGAAGACGTTTCACTTCTCATCCAAGAAGCTTCTTCAGCTCTGACTGGATGGTGGGGAATGGAAGGATTTATTCTCCTTGCCGACAGCTGGTCATTTGCTGAAGAAGTCAGTCAGAGCTGAAGAAGCTTCTTGGATGAGAAGCGAAACGTCTTCAAAGAAAAACCAGAAAGTCCAGTTGCCTCTTGAAAAAGCACCTTTGGGACAACCATGACTTGGATGACTGAGAATCTCCATAGACATGTAGGATCAAAGGATTTGGCCGAGTTCACACAACTTGTTTTAAAGCAGTGGTTCTCAACCTTTCTAATGGCGCGACCCCCCCCACGACCCCCCTGCCGCCTGCCGTGACACACACACACTCCGCCGGCTGATAGCGTTGGAAGCGGGAGACTTCGCCCGGACACCGCCATTTGGGTTCTTTTACCCTCTGCGCATGCGCAAAGCGTTCTGCGCATGCGCAGAGGGTAAAAGAACCCAAATGGCGGCGTCCGGGCAGGTGGACGAAGTCTCCCGCTTCTTTAGCTACCGGCTGTCCGGCGACCCGCAGGCACGGCCGAACGGGAGCATTTCACCCCTGCAAGTGAAGGTGGCACCAGGATGGCGGGCTAACGCGCGCGGCCATCCAAAGGGGTCGCGACCCACAGGTTGAGAACCGCTGTTTTAAAGCCAGGTGAACAAATACAGTTACTTTGTTCACCTCCATGTCATAGTGAAACCAATAGACCTTATTCTGGTTTAGTGTGATGGGCTGCTTCACCCATCCCAGGTCACAATAATGGCTAAACCTCAAACTAGTGAACCTGACTTTTAGCCAGGTGTTATATGAACTTTGCCACTAGAGAAAGCAATTATGCTTGGAAGAGTCAGCGGAAAAAGGAAGCCAGGCTGCCAAAGAATACAGCGGCTGGAATCACCATCAATGCTGACCCCAGCCAGAGCATAGAACAACTCAAAGAAGCAGTGCAAGATTGGAAGATGTGGAGAGACCTGGCCCATAGAATCGCCATGAGTCGGACACGACTGAAGGGATAACATCATCCTCATCATCTTCATCATGAACTCTGCCTTGGATTCCCCTTTTCTGTTCCATCAACCAAGCAGTTGGACCACAACAAGACATCCGTATCCAAGAACTGAAGTGAAGGAGTGTCTATGGAGATTCTCAGTCATCCAGGTCATGGTTGTCCCAAAGGTGCTTTTTTCAAGAGTCAACTGGACTTTCTGGTTTTTCTTTGTAGACGTTTTCCTTCTCATCCAAAAAGCTTCTTCAACTCTATTTTGGGGGTGGGGTATATTAAAAGACTCTTTATCTGACATGTAAAAGTATTAGATACACTGTTTCCAAACTGGAAAAAAGTAATTTAAAATATCTTCATTAAACCCTTTCTTACAAGATTTCCAGAAAAAATGGTAAATATGATAGATTGCAACTGGTAGGACTGAACTAGTTGGCCATGTCATGTGGGGGAATTCACCGACGAAAGCAATTATGTTGGGAAGAGTTAGCAGTAAAAGGAAAGCAGGCTGCCAAAGAATATGATGGCTGGACACCATCAAAGCTGACACCAGCCAGAGCACAAAAAAACTCAAAGAAGCAGTGCAAGATTGGAAGATGTGGAGAGACCTGGCCCATAGAATCGCCATGAGTCGGACACGACTGAAGGGATAACATCATCCTCATCATCTTCATCATGAACTCTGCCTTGGATTCCCCTTTTCTGTTCCATCAACCAAGCAGTTGGACCACAACAAGACATCCGTATCCAAGAACTGAAGTGAAGGAGTGTCTATGGAGATTCTCAGTCATCCAGGTCATGGTTGTCCCAAAGGTGCTTTTTTCAAGAGTCAACTGGACTTTCTGGTTTTTGAGCTGAAGAAGCTCCTTGGATGAGATGCGAAATATCTTCAAAGAAAAACCAGAAAGTCCAGTTGCCTCCTGAAAAAAGCACCTTTGGGACAACCATGACCTGGATGACTGAGAATCTCTACAAACGTTTAGCTATACAATTTGGGATGAACACCCTTGGAATGGTGTGGGAGTATGAATGGATTTCCAGAGAAAAAATTGCAGATTACAGGAACCAGGAGCACCACTCAGGTGACCCTGAGGACACAGATAAACCTCCAAGGGCTTCAATCACTCTCAAAAAGGATGCAAATGACCAGCTCTCTGCAAGGAATATAAATCCTTCCCTTCCCCACCATCCATTCACAGCTGAAGAAGCTTCTTGGATGAGAAGCGAAACGTCTTCAAAGAAAAAACCAGAAAGTCCAGTTGCCTCTTTTAAAAAGCACCTTTGGAACGATGAAGTGAAGGAGAAAAGCTCAGGAAATAGAAGAGCTTAATGGCTGTGCTTTAACAAATGACTATTTTAATGTATTATATTATTTTTATTGTATTTATTTATTGTAGCTTAGTATATGGTCCAAACCCAGCAGTCCACTATATGTTTATGGTTCAATGTTTTGTAGGAATCTTCCCAAAATAGCTTTATTTATTTATTTGATTCCCGCCTTTATTATTTTTACAAATAACTCAAGGCGGCAAACATCTCCAACACACCTTCCTCCTTCTCTTTTCCCCCAGAACAACAACCTTGTGAGGTGGGTCGGGCCAAAAGGGAGGGACTGGCCCAAAGTAATAGATCGGAGTCCCTTTCACCACCTGGCCCTTAACCCCTTACTATTTCAGAGTCTCTTACGGCAAATAACAACGTTATGTATTTATATTTCTTCTTGCAGCCTTTTTTACCACCTACGTGGGAGAAGCGATGGGCCGCATCTTTTCCGTGGTACGTTGCTGACAATTGAGAAACAAAGATTGCATTTATATCTATTTATCATCATCGATTCTTTGCTCACTTTGGGAGGGGGGAATTACAGGTGGCTTAAATGGGGGTCTGTCTTATTTTAACCCCACAACACCCCACCTGCAAGGCATAACCATTAGGACACATGGTAACCCGCTTAACGACTGCAAGCAAAATTGCGGTCTTATGTTGAGGACTATCTGTAATACAGCGTCCTCTTCCCACAAAATTCAGTTCATACTCTAGAACAGTGGTTCTCAACCTTTCTAATGACGCGACCCCCCCCACGACCCCCCCGCTGCGGGATGAGGTGACAAAGGGGGCGTGGCACCAGGGGTGACATGCTCCCTGTTCGGGCGTGCCTGCCGGTGGTTGGAGAGCTGGTAGCGATGGCAGCGCGAGGCCTCGCCCACCCGCCCGGACGCCGCCATTTGGGTTCTTTTACCCTCTGCACATGCGCAGAATGCGCTGTCCGGCGACCCGCAGGCACGGCCGAATAGGAGCATTTCACCCCTGCAAGTGACGGTGGCACCAGGATGGTGGGCTAACGCGCGCCGACCCCTGTGAGATGGTCGTTTGACCCCCAAAGGGGTCGCAACCCACAGGTTGAGAACCGCTGCTCTAGAAAGAGTGCAGAGAAGAGCAATAAAAATGATTAGGGGACTGGAGGCTAAAACATATGAAGAACGGTTGCTGGAACTGGTTATGTCCAGACTAGTGAAAAGAAAGACCAGGGGTGACATGATAGCAGGGTTCCAATATCTCAGGGGATGCCACAAAGAAGAGGGAGTCAAGCTATTCTCCAAAGCACCTAAAGGCAGGACAAGAAGCAATGGGTGGAAACTAATCAAGGAGAGAAGCAACTTGGAATGAAGGAGAAACTTCCTGACAGTGAGAACAATTAATCAGTGACCTCCAGAAGTTGTGGGTGCTCCAACACTGGAGGTTCTTAAGAAGAGATTGTACAACCATTTGTCTGAAATAGTATAGTCTTTCCTGACTGAGCAGGGGGTTGGACTAGGAGACCTCCAAGGTTCCTTCCAACTCTGTTATTCTGTTATAAATGTTTTGAGTCCCAAAGCAAGACAATAGATCCATGTTTCTCCATAGATGTTGATGTTCTAAATCAGGGGTGGGGAAGCCCTGTGGACTTCAATTCCCAGAATTCCTGAGCATGGCTGGCTCAGGAATTCTGGGAGTTGAAGTCCACAAGTCATAAAGGGGCCAGAGTTCCCCACCTCTGTTCTAAATCATGGTCCATTTGATACAATTGTCAACACAGTAGATATCTTCCATTATTGCTCTTGTTTGATTTCAAAAAGTGGGCAGCACTTTCTACGTTTACAACAGATGTCAAAACAGGGAGGGGTTTGAACACATCTTTGCAGCCACCTTCTTGATTTTGTGTAAACTCCCCAAAGACATTGCTGACAAATGTTGCTGTTTTTATTCTTTTCCAGTTTGGGATGCCAGTAGGCACCTGGCCCTTCTGCTTATCTTCACTCACCTTCCTGCTCTTAACCACCACCAACGAGGCCATCTTCAAGCTGCCTCTTTCCAAAGTCACCTATCCAGAAGCCAACCGGGCGTACTATGTGGAGAGAAAGAAACCGTGCCCGGAATCCATTTGCGACAAAGTGTAAGCGAGCAAATCAAAGAGTCGCTCTTGCAAACTAGAGAGTCTTCCCAAGGAAGAACAAAAGAAAAACTTAGTTTTCAGTGGACAGTGTGTTCTTCTCGATTGTAGATGCCTTCACTTGGATCAGTCAAGTTCAATTTTTAAGATGTTCTTCAGTCAGAAATGAATGTATTCATCTGGAAAGGAACATAATGTATGTGGGACAATTCAGTTTAGACCAGAGGTGTCCAAATTTGGCAACTTTAAGACTTGTGGTCTTCAACTCCCAGAATTCCTTAGGCTTTTTTTAAAAAAATCCATAAAATCAGAAATAACTCACTTAAGAACTGCCTTGCTTAGCAATGGAAATTCTGGTACCAATTATCGTCGTAAGTCAAGGACTACTTGCAAAGAAGAGAAATTATTATTATTATTTACAAACTTAGCTGTTACCTGCAAGTTATGACTACTTTAATGAATGAGTGAATGCTTTATTTGGCCAAGTGTGATTAGACACACAATATTCTCTTTATACAAATATTCAGGAAACAAATTGTTACAAGATACGTTTACAACATCCTTTAATTCCTAGCAACACAGAGAGTCGTGAGAGGTCAGTGCTAGAGCAAAATTTATACAAAGAAGGCTTTGCATATATATCAATGCATTCCCAATTTATTAACCAAAATGTATATCTGCACATTGAAGACATAATTCATCTAGACATGATCGTGTGTCATCTCCTTTTCTAAGCAACATGAGAAATGCTTGGGATGACGAGCAACCACACAGGCAGTTCTTCTCCCAACTTCGGTAAATTGTCCCAGAAGGACAGATCAGACAAGAAGGTAAGAATGACAAGGTGGAATGATCAAATTAGGGCATTCTCGTTATAAGCAGGGGAATCTCTGCAATAGAAGAGAATATTTGCAGTTTAGGATTGACCTGTGGGGTCCTTCGTGCTCTCTGAGCTTGGTGGTTTTCTTGCAGACATTTCAATTCCCAACTAGGCAATATCATCAATGCTAGAAGGGAGCAGGGTTTGCTCTATTTTTAAAGACTAGTGGTTTACTCTGTCAATGTACCCCAATCAAGGAACTATCAACTCAGACAAACAATCAAACCATAAACAAGGAACCACCAAGAACATTTCCATCAATATTGGCAGGGCAAACCACTTGTACATAAAGAGAGAACAAACCCCAATCCCTTCTAGCACTGATGATGTTACCTAGTTGGGTCATGAAACATTTGTAAGAAAAATAACCAAGCTCAGACAGCACCAAGAACCCCACAAAACTCTGCAAGTTGTAATTCTTGGCAGATCCCACGAAACTGACCCCTGATGCTAGCCCTGATACCTTGTCTCCAAACCATGATTTATAAATGAGCTTGAATCATACTTTGAAGAGCAGGATTCATTTTGGGCCTCTTAGCAATGTAGAGTGGGGGAGAAGCATATTGAAAATGAAGAAGGGAAGCCCAACAGAAGGAACCTTTGGAGGGCCAACTTCATGATCTACAACTCATTGGAGTCATTCTAAGCAGCCAGAAAAGTCCATATAAGTCCTGTAAATAAACTCACCCAACATGTACATATTTATTGTAAATAAACTCAATCAACATTATACATTGTCATTTACTGTGTTACTACAAGTGTAATGAATCTGTTTTAGGTTTTTATATTTTTCTGAATGTCAAATAAACTATACCAAAATACATGAACTAAAAAAAGTTTTCTTTCTTTTTTTTATGGACTGCTTGTCCTTCATCCTCACGGTTAGATTATTGCAACGCGCTCTACATGGGGCTACCCTTAAAGAATGTTCGCAGACTACAGTTGGTCCAGAATGCGGCTGCGCGAGCTGTCATGGGTGCACCTAGGTACACCCATATTACACCAATTCTCCACGAGCTGCACTGGCTCCCTATTGGTCTCCGGGCACAATTCAAGGTGTTGGTTATTACCTTTAAAGCCCTATATGGCTCAGGACCAGGCTATCTTCGAGGCTGCCTTCTGCCACATAGCTCCCAGCGACCGGTAAGATCCCACAGGGTTGGGCTCCTCCAGGTCCCGTCAGCTAAACAGTGTCGGCTGGCGGGCCGCGGGGGAGGGCCTTCTCTGTGGCTGCCCCGGCCCTCTGGAACCAGTTACCTCCTGAGATCCAGACTGCCCCCACCCTATTGGCCTTCCGGAAAGCGGTGAAGACCTGGCTTTTCTGGCAGGCCTGGGGCCGTTGATCTCGCTGTTGTAATCCTGCGAGATCCGGCCATGAATGGTGTGCATGGGTTTTTAAATTGTTTTTTCAATGTTTTTATAATGTTTTTTAATG
>QLTV01003658.1:1523308-1533919 GCA_003457575.1 Thermophis baileyi
ATAAATAAATAAATAAATAAATCCTTCTAGAGACCATATGATAACCAAACACCACCAGTCAGTGGTGAAATCCAAATTTTTTTACTACCGGTTCTGTGGGCGTGGCTTGGTGGGCGTGGCAGGGAAAGGATACTGCAAAATCCCCATTCCCACCCCACTCCTGGGGGAAGGATATTGCAAAATCTCCATTCCCACCCCACCCTGGGGCCAGCCAGAGGTGGTATTTGCCGGTTCTCCGAACTACTCAAAATTTCCGCTACCGGTTCTCCGAAGTGGGTAAAATGAGGACCCAGATTGTTGGGGGCAATATGCTAACTCTGTAAACCGCTTAGAGAGGGCTGTAAAGCACTATGAAGCGGTATATAAGTCTAAGTGCTATTGCTATTGCTATTGCTATTACTAAGTACTCAAAATTTCCGCTACCGGTTCTCCAGAACCTGTCAGAACCTGCTGGATTTCACACCTGCCACCAATTCTGCCTTAATAGTTGCTCCCTAGTTTTAGGCTCTGAATGGTATTAAACAGCTTTTTTTTTCAATAAATGCATCTATCAGACAGAAGCCAAGCCAAAATGATTACATGTGCATGAAAAATAGATCAATTCACCTCTAAAGCATACAGTAATCCTTGTAGGAAAAGGAGTGGCAGAACCTGGGGGCAGAGTTAAAAGAGGAATCAGCCTAGAATCCCTACGTAGCCACAAGTGGACTAAGTCCAGCCCCCTATGAGTGCCATTAGCCCTTATCTAACTCTAACCAGGTGTCTACCGTTAGTTGTTCCTGTGCTTAGGCATGAGTAGCAATCAATCATAGAATAGAATAACAGGGAAGGGACCTTGGAGGTCTTCTAGTCCAACCCCTTGCTTAGGCAGGAAACCCTACACCACTTCAGACAAATGGTTATCCAACATCTTCTTAAAAACTTCCAGTGTTGGAGCATTCACAACTTCTGGAGGCAAGCCGTTAATTGTTCTAACTATCAGGAAATTTCTCCTTAAATTCTAAGTTGCTTCTCTCCTTGATTAGTTTCCACCCATTGCTTCTTGTCCTACCCTCAGGAGCTTTGGAGAATAGCTTGACTCCCTCTTCTTTGTGGCAGCCCCTGAGATATTAGAACACTGCTATCATGTCACCCCTAGTCCTTCTTTTCATTAAACTAGACATGATACCCAGCAGGGGTGGGTTCCACTTACCTTCCCTACCAGTTTGCATCGCCCCCAAGCTTCCTGTAGCTTCAACACCTTCTACCATTTTATCTCTGTTAGTGAGAATTAAGTCCAATATGGCTGATCCCCTTGTTCCCTTCTCTACTTTTTGGGAAACAAAGTTGTCTCCTAGGTTTGTTAGGAACCTGTTGGATCTTCCACTTGGAAGTTTAATTAGATCTTCATGTGTGGACCTGATTTTTCACACCTGAGAGTCCTTGACTTACAATTATTTGTTTAGTGACCGTTGAAATTTACAATGGAACTGGAAAAAAGTCACGTGATCAAAATTCAGGCGCTTAGCAACGGACATATATTTACAATGGTAAATACAATGTCACGTGATCGCTATTTGTGAACTTCCTAGCTGGCTTCCAATAAGCAAAGTCAGGGGTGGAAGTTGCATTTGCTTAACAACCACGTGATTCACTTAACAACCTGCCCGCTGCCTCCTGTGTGCATGCGCACATGCCGGGATTGGGTGGGCCTGGACAAAGCAACACGGGCCGGCCCCTTACCGTTTCCAGGATGGCCGCGCGGGCCAGATCCAAGCACATCGCGGACCGGATTCCACCTGCAGACCTTGAGTTTGACATCCCTGTTCTAGACAAATGGCTGTCCAATCTCTTCCTAAAAAATCTCCAGTTTTTAACAATTTCTGGAGGCAAGCTGTTCCACTGGTTGATTGATCTTACTGTCAGGAAATTTCTCCTTAGTTCTAGGTTACTTCTCTCCTTGATGAGTTTCCATCTGTTGCTTCTTGTCCTGCCCTCAGGGGCTTTGGAGAATAGGTTGAGCCAGAGGTGGGCGTCACATAATGTAACAACCGGTTCACCCAGCACCGAAAATGTGAGTGTGCGCGCCTTCCGCGCATGCGCGCAACTTTAAAAACACGGCGATTATATAGGACGGGATAGCGCCGGGGGCGGGTGGGCGGGCCCAACCGCTGGTTGAAACTACCGGTTCGCCCGAACCGGTCCGAACCGGCAGCAGCCCACCTCTGGGTTGAGCCCCTCTTCTTTGTGGCAGCCTTTGAGATATTGGAACACTACTATCATGTTTCCCCTAGTCCTTCTTTTCATTAAACTAGACATGCCCAGTTCCTGCAACCGTTCTTCATATGTTTTAGCCTCCAGTCCCCTAATCATCTTTGTTGCTCTTTCCATAGTCTCAACATCTTTTTTATAGTGTGGTGACCAAAACTGGATGTCATATTCCTAGTGTGGTCTTACCAAGGCATTATAAAATGATATTCTTTTTTGTTGTGTGGTCACTCCTGGATGTGACCGAGAAGGAGAATAGCCTCTCGGCACAAAGCTGTCTGAACTGGATATAGTTAGGCTTTTAAAGAGATAAAATAGGCTGGAGAAAATCCTTTGAAAATCACAAGTAAAGATTTAGGGGTTATGTCTAAGCCCCCAAAACACATAAATATCTTGGTTTGGGCTTTATGTTTTGAGAGAGAAGGGTGAATTTTAGCTGACTTTACTCACGGATAGCATTCATTTCACCCCTGTAAGAAGAAATCTTAAAGCTACTTTAAGGATTAATAAGGGGTTTCTATTACACACTTGTGGGAAGCTACCCCTCTCCTAGAAGAATGAAATATTTTGAGAAATATTTTAAAAGGCAGGATAAAATATTTCCCCTAAAAGAGAAATAAAAAATCTTAAGGGAGACAGAAACTCAGAGCCCCAGCTCCCTGCCCCCAGCAGATATTTTGTTACCATTAAGAAAGACTGGGCCAGCCTATTCTACAAAACAAAAGACCTTCAGCTCCAGGATGATGGGATTAAGACATGACCCCTCAGGACATAATAGGATTAACCCACTACCATTTACCAGCAGAGCTCATTACATTACTCAGTCTCCTAAGGATCATTGCATCCCCCTCCAAACTTCAACCAAGCTTACCTCAGACAATCTACAGAGCCAACTATGACCCCTACAACAGCCAATAGAATACATGTTCTTGCACAGGAACAGGAAGTTCAAGTGCAAAGCCCAAGAGAAGGTATAAAAGTCACCCACTGTCCACTCCATGTGGTCAACTGCCCAGGTCCTCAAACCCATGTGGTTCTGCTTCATCATTAAACCATCTTTCCAATCAGCCTCCATGTTTCCAGGGTCTTTCTCCCGGCTTGTCATATATGTACCTATGTAGAGTTACATAGTTACATCTATTTTGAAAACGCTTGACGGGGTTTAGAGTACATAATACAGGTAGTCCTCAACTTACAAAGTTCATTTGGTGACCATTCAAAGTGACAATGGCACCGTAAAAGCAACTTATGACTGTTTTTGACACTTATGACCATTGCAGCATTCCCATGATCACGTGGTTAAAATTCAGGAGGTTGGCAACTGACTCGATTTAATGACGGTTGTGGTTTCCTGGTATCATGTGATCCTGTCAGGCCAAAGCCATATTTTATTAGAGACTTTGGCCTGCACCCATACTGGGTGGAGAAACCCTTGTAGCGTCAGATTCGGGTTTCTCACAGCTGTGCCAACATGGCTCTGTTAATAAATTGGAACTTTGAGGAATGCTTTGCCTCAGACTCTGATTTTATTTTGGATGCTATTTGGAACCCTGACACTAACCCGAATCCACATGGGTAAAAAGTTGGAAGGTAGAAGCCAGATTCACTTAACAATTGTGTTATTAACTATACCCGGACAAGCCAAAGTTAACAACTGGGCCAAGAAAGAGTGGTTAAGAATGCTGAATTAACCCCCTATGCTATTTTCTTTCCTTTTTGTAGGACACATTTTTTTACTGAGCTTTGTCCAGCACCTGTCCGGAAGCTGAGGCGAATAACTGACACGTTGGCAGAAGGTGACTGGCTAACATCATGAACTTGTGGGTGTGGGGACAAGGGGCTTGATCTTTCAACTGGGTGGAGAAACCCTTGTAGCGTCAGATTCGGGTTTCTCACAGCTGTGCCAGCATGGCTCTGTTAATAAATTGGAACTTTGAGGAATGCTTTGCCTCGGACTCTGATTTTATTTTGGATGCTATTTGGAACCCTGACACCCCTTTTGCGACCTTCCACCGAGCAAACTCAACGGTGAAGCCAGATTCACTTAACAATTGTGTTATTAACTTAACAATGCAGCGATTCGCTTAACAACTGGGCCAAGAAAGGTCGTAAAATGGGGCAAAACTTGCTTAACAACTGTCCCGCTTAGCAACAGAAATTTTGGACTGAATTATAGGACAAGGATTACCTGTATTCAGTTATGAATACGTTTGATTTTTAAAATTTTGGTGATAAGGATTCCAGGCAGACTGTAACAAAGGGAACAAGAAGTGTGAACGTGTTGGAATTTTACAACAGCGCTAATGAAGTTTCATGTTCCACGCCCAAATAAATGAGTTATAGGGCTATTTATTTTCAAAATCAGATTTCTTATACTCCCCTAAACACACACACATACTTCTCCTTGTTGCCAGCTGTGTTAAATTACATTTTTTATTCTCTTGAATATTTTAACTCCAAAGTCAGTCTTTTACTTCCTGCTGTCTAAACTGAACTTCACAAGACAGATAGCAATCTGACATTAAATGTTTGCTTTAGAGACCAGACTAGAATTTCTTGATTTATTGCTATTGTACACTGTCTACTGTAGCTTTTATTGCATGTGTGTTTTATTGACACAAAGCAACCTACAGAAGATGCTGGAGTGGAGCAGTGAATTATTTCACTGGACAAGGAGTTGGGCTAGATCAAAGATGTCCAACCTTGGCAACTTTAAGACTTGTGGACTTCAACTCCCAGAATTCCCCCACCAGCCTGGGGAATTCTGGGAGTTGAAGTCCTCAAGTCTTAAAGTTGCCAAGGTTGGACACCCCTGGACTACACGATCTCCAAGATCCCTTCCAAACCTTATATTCTACAATTCTTTGAAACCAAATTGATGCTATTTGGTCCTCAGTCTGCAGCCATTTGCTATGGAGCATTAGCATTATTAACTGCATTAACAGAGGAATCTGGTTTAATGAAAAGAAGGACTAGGGATGGCATGATAGCAGTGTTCCAATATCTAAGGGGCTGCCACAAAGAAGAGGGAGTCAAACTATTCTCCAAAGAACCTGAAGTCAGGACAAGAAGTAACAGGTGGAAATGTATCAGAGAGAGATCCAACCTAGAAATAAGGAGACATTTCCTGACAGTGAAACCAATTAATCAGTGGAACGACTTGCCTCCAGAAGTTGTGGGTGCTCCATCACTGGAGGCTTTATAGTAGAAGAGATTGGCCAACCATTTGTCTGACATGTTATAGGGTTTCTCGCTTTAACAGGGGGTAGGACTAGAAGACCTCCAAGGTCCCTTCCAACTCTGTTATTTTGCTGTTCTGAAATCTGCTGGGATTTCTATAACAAAGTTTTGTGTGCTCAAAAACCCTCTACACATACCCTCTGCAGCCAGTTACTCATCCCAGAGTATTTGTGGCTCTGGGAAATAAAGATAGTAATTAAAACAACTACTACTTTACCCTCTTTTTGGATCAATAATCCTCTAAATGTTAGGCAAAGATCACAGCCACTGTGATTGGCCCAAAGTTGCCCAGCCAGCCTTCGTGCCTAAGGCAATAAAAGAACTCACTGTTTCCTGGTGATTGGCTCAAAGACATCCAGCTGGCTTTTTTGCCTAAGGTGCTACTAGAACTCACAGTCTCCTAGTGATTGGCCCAAAGTCACCCAACCAGCATTCATGCCTATGGCAGGACTAGAACTCACAGTGTCCTGGTTTCTAGCCTGGTACCTTAATCACTAGACCAAACTGGCTCTCTTATAATTGAAACCTCTTTGGGGATGTCCTGTATTCTGGAACATCTCAGCCATTCTGTCCTCTGAGACATCAGCTGGAAGAAGGAGAAGAAGCAGGAGATCACGATGGAGAAATCTGTCCAGAACAAGCCCTCATAATTTGTACGTCAAGCCTAGAGGAATGCAACCCATTAATTAAAGTTTAAAAACCCAACTGTCATGCCCCCCGTCGGAGCCTGAATCACCGGAGGAGGATGAGCCGGAGCTAGAGCCGACGGAGATCGAGCGGGCAGCTTCGTTGGCTTCGAGGAATGTGGGAAGGAGCAGGACAAGGCAGCCCAGGGCCCTTCAGGAGTGAGACGGCTTGTTAGCAGGGAGGAACGGGGGCAGGATGACCGAGAGAGGGCAAGCAGTGGATATGAGGAGCGACAGAGCTCAGGCGATGAACAAGGCCCGCCCCCTCCTGATCCCCGAGCACGGAGAGTGGAGAGAAGGCGGGAACAGCGCAGGCCAACCCAATGACTCGGGAGGAGAGTGCCCCGCCCCTCTTCACAAGGCACACCTGGGGACTGAGATTTAAGGAGACGCTGTGGGGAGGGGCATTTGTCGGGAACTAACGCTGAATTGGTAGAGTTTGGTGTGCCGGTACAAACATTTGGAGTTTGCAGGACTGCTTGCTTCTTCGTTACTTGTGGACTCAGTGCCTTCTTCCTGACTTCATGGACTCAGTACCTTGTTCCTGACTTGGTGGACTCATTGTTTCGTGGACTCATTTCCCTGTTCCTTTGTTTTGCTGGACTGGGCGCAGCCAGAGGCTGCCATGTGTGTGTACGCGTGCTTTGCTCTGGGACTTGCCAAGAATGTGGGAGCATTTGGGGGGGAAATTTGGAGCATTAAAGGGGAGTTTGAACTCTCAGCTGGCTGTGTGGCCTTTGTGCCTTGTCCCGGGTCATCACACCCAACCAAACTCTTGATTCCCTGCAGAGAAACAGGGTCTGGGGCAGCGGTAGGTTGCTTCCAGTTCGGCCCGGTTCCTGTGAACCGGTAGCGGCGGTGGTGGGAGGCTCCTCCCACCTGCCCGGGACGCTTCTGCGCGCGAACCGGTAGCAACGGGTTTTAGAACCCTCTACTGGTCTGGGGGCTTCCAGGTTACTGTTGCAAGATCCATAGTGACCAAGATGGTCCTTGGAGATTCCATTGCCATGGAAACCATGGATACCTGCCCCCCAAGAGACAATGGAATGCTGCCAGGCCTGGTGAACCAGAGGACCTCGCCCAGCATAGAACAATTGAGACTTTCTCCACCATGCAGAGATCAAGCGCACAAAATCAACAGGAACTCTTGGGACGCCAAAGGTGCCTCTTTTGGGGCCTCTTCCCCAGGCTACGGATGGAAATTTCCCTGCTGGGAAAATTCCACTGTCTTGTTCAAATCACCTCCTGCCCCGTCAATGGGCCGGAGACATTTTTTTATAGAAGACAAACATGCCGGAGCCCAGCATTTATAGCTTGGCACATTTTTAAAGCCGGGTGGGGCTGGAATTGCCATCGTGAAAGGCCCAAAATTTGAGGCTGAGATTTTGAAAGGGGGGGGTCAGTGGAGGTTAAGGGCCATTTGCTTTGATCCAGGGGTTAGTGGGATGTCACCAGAGGCAGCGTTGACCAGCAGGATAAAGTAAAAAAGTCATTAAAAAATTGGCAGGACCAACCCTACAACCCCGTCTTGAACCCTTCTCTCTCTTCTTTTGGAGGGGTTCAAAAGATGCACGGGGAAAAAACTTTCCACAAGATTAGGTCAACCGTCGAATGGAAGGCACGAAGCTTCAGGCTGCATTAACAGAGGGATAGAATCAAGATCACGTGAAGTGTTAGTACTGCTTTGTAAGGCCTTGGTAAGATCACACTTGGAATACTGCATCCAGTTTTAGAATAGAATAGAGCTGGAAGGGACCTTGGAGGTCTTCTAGTCCAGCTCCCTGCTAAAGCAGGAGAACCTATACCGATTTAGATAAGTGACTGTCTAGGCTCTTCTTAAAAACCTCCAGTGATGGAGCGCCCACGACTTCTGGAGGCAAGCTGTTCCACTGGTTAAATGTCCTCACTGTCAGGAAGTTTCTCCTTAATTCCAGGTTGCTTCTTTCCTTGATTAGTTTCCTCTGGTGCTTTGGAGAATAATTTGACCCCCTCTTCTTGGTGGCAGCCCTTCAAATATTGGAATACTGCTATCATGTCACCCCAAATTATTTTCTATAGATTAGACCCGTGATGGCAAACCTATGGCATGCATGCCACAGGTGGCACGCAGAGCCCTCTCTACAGGCACGCCAGCCGTCGCCCCAGCCCAGCTCCACCACGCATGCGTGCATGCCTCCCGCCGGCCAGCTGGTCTTCAGGTCTCTACCGTGCATGCGTGGGGGGCGGGAGCATGCAGGAGACGCGCACGCATACGGGGGGCAGTGGTGGGTTTCAATTTTTTTTACTACAGGTTCTGTGGGCATGGCTTGGTGGGCGTGGTGTGGCTTGGTGGGCGTAGCTTGGTGGGCATGGCAGGGGAAGGATACTGTAAAATCTCCATTCCCTCCCCACTCCAGGGGAAGGTTCCTGCAAAATCTCCATTCCCTCCCCACTCCAGGGGAAGGTTACTGCAAAATCCCCATTTCCTCCCGATCAGCTGGGACTCGGGAGGCAGAAAATAGATGGGGGTGGGGCCAGTCAGAGGTGGTATTTACCGGTTCTCCGAACTATTCAAAATTTCTGCTACCAGTTCTCCGAACTACTCAAAACTCACTTTAGAGCTCTCTTTTGTTAGCAACAGAAACGGTGGGCTGAATTGTGAACATAAGTTAAGGACTACCTATCGTCCTTGCACTATAAAAGGCTATGGTTTTCCCAGTTGCAACATATGGCTGTGAAAGTTGGACCATAAGGAAGGCTGAGCGCCAAAGAATTGAGGCCTTTGAACTCTGGTGCTGGAGAAGACTCCTGCGAGTCCCTTGGACTGCAAGGCGATTCAACCGGTCAGTCCTAGAGGAGATCAACCCTGACTGCTCTTTAGAAGGCCAGATCCTGAAGACGAAACTCAAATACTTTGGCCACCTAATGAGAAGGAAGGACTCACTGGAGAAGAGCCTAATGCTGGGAAAGACTGAGGGCAAAAGAAGAAGGGGACGGCAGAGAATGAGGTGGCTGGATGGAGTCGCTGAAGCAGTCGGCGTGAGCTTAAATGGACTCCGGGGGATGGTAGAGGACAGGAAGGCCTGGAAGAACGTTGTCCATGGGGTCGCGATGGGTCGGACACGACTTCGCAACTAACAACAAACATAGTCCTTAACTTTGGATCCCCCTGCCGAAGAATTTCGGGTGTTGGGGTCCAGGAGAAGAGCCTTTTCTGATGTGGCCCCCACCCTCTGGAATAGTCTCCCCCTGTCAGAAATGAGGTCGGCCCTCACACCCTTGGCCCTCCAGAAGAACTTAAACATATGACTCTGTCACTTGGCCTGGGGCCCCAATCGGAGCCTGTTCCATTGAGGGTGGCTGATGACATAGAGAAGATTCTCAGCCAAGACTGCCCGTAAACATCTTGGTTTTTAACTTATCTATTCAATTCCTCTAATTTTAATTGTTTTGGAATACAAGTGGTGTTTGACATACGACCACAATCCAGTCCAAAATTTCTATGGCTAAGCAAGACTGTTTGTTAAGTGAGTTTTGTCCTGTTTTACGACGAGGGGTGGTATTAGCTTACCTTCCCTGCTGGTCCGCAAATGTGAGCGCGCGCATGCGCCCGAGCTTAAAAAAAATACCTAAAAAGGATGAAATAGAGCCGGGGCGGTGGGGTGGCGGGGCGGGCCTACCCACGATTTCCGCTACCGGTTCGGGCAAACAGGACCGAACCGGCAGAATACCACCTCTGTTTACGACCTTTCTTGCCACAGTTGTGAAGTGAACCACTGGAGTTGTTAACTTAGTTACACGGTTATTAAGTGTGTTATGTTCTAACTGTTTAAACTGTGTTACATGGTTCCAACCAGGTCCAGCGTTTGAGCGGGAAAAAGCTCAAACGCTATTGGCTGGTCTGTCTGACAGCTCCCTATAAAAGGGCAAGCTGTCAGACTGCTCTTTGCTGGTTGCTGATACAAGAGCTGAAATAAAGAGCTGCTTTGGAAGTCTGTCTCCTGTCATCTCTACCCACTATCTAACAGTGGCGACGAGGGCTTGGGCCAGGAGAACTGTGACTAGCTTCGTCAGCACTTTCAACCAGCCAGGCAGACATCTTCCTGCCTCCTTCTGCCGCTATGTCCGCCTTCCACCCGCCGGCGCCTTTCGGCCCGCCCAGGGAGAAATGGGACTCCTACATGCGGCGATTCGACTGCTTCCTGGAAGCAAACGATATGCTGGGTCTGACCGACAACCGCAAAAGAGCTGTGTTCTTAAGTCACTGTGGCCCCGAGGTGTTTGACACCACTGAGTCACTGTCAGACCCAACCCCGGTGCACACCGTGCCATGGCAGGTCCTGCAGGCAACTTTAAAAACGCACTACGCTCCCACTCCGTCTAAGGTTGTCCGGTGCTACGATTTTCGGCAGGACCCCTCCCTCAAAACTGGGTGTGGAGGGGATGGCAGAAGGACCCA
>QLTV01003658.1:1545939-1564097 GCA_003457575.1 Thermophis baileyi
AGGAGGGGCAGGAGGCGGGAGGGGGCGTGAGGAGGAGGAGGAGGAGGAGGAGGAGGAGGAGGAGGAGGATTTAATGGTTTAATGGTGGACAGGACCACATGGGTTTATGGTTCTGGTGCAACTGACAAAATAGAGTGGAGAGTGAGTGTTATTTATACCCTCTTTTGGGCTTTGAACTTGAGCTTCCTGTTCCAGTGGCAAGGGCATGTATTCTATTGGCTGTCAGACTCCCAGGAGGCTAGACAGGGGTCACAGCTGAGGCTGTCTGAATTAAGGTTGGTTGAACCTTGGGCTGATGGGGCTTGGTTGTGCCATGTGGTGAGCTCTACTGATAGATAGTCCTATTATGTCCTGGAGGGTCATGTTTTAATCCCATCACCCTGGGGCTGAAGGTCTTTTGTTTTGTAGATAGGCTGGCCAGTCTTTCTCAATGGGCACCAAATATCTGCTGGGGGCAGGGAGCTGCAGGAAGCTGCTCTTTGTCTTTAAAAACATGTTTCTCCTTTTCTCATCCAGGGAAATATAATATTCTGCCTTTTTAATATTTCCTAGAATATTTCATTCTTCTAGAGGGGTGGGTGCTAACTTTCTACAATTTCCTGTGGTTTTTAAATTGATATGTGATGTGAATGTGCCTTATGATAAATAATAATAAAGTAGCATACTGTATTGTATGAATCCAGCTCTTTATAAAATATCCAATAAACTAAAACAAAGCAAGCCATGATTTACCACATTCCATTTTGCTTTAATCAGTCAGTCAGTCAATCAATCAATCAATCAATCAATCAATCAATCAATCATTTTAAACAACCTGTAGCTTGGGGCAATGCCTGAACTTCAAAAATAGGACCAGGTAATGTCCAGAAGCCACAAATTTAGCCTATATTCAAACTAATGTTAAAAGCTATAAAGTAAGTTGTAGTAGGTTCCCCATGCTGGCTGGGGAATTCTGGGAGTTGCAGTCCACACATCTTAAAGTTGCCACGGTTCAAAAAGCAGGGAGGGACTATATTACAAATGATAACATCCTGAGTGAGTTCTAATAATTTATGGTTCCTATTTTTGGATTTTCTGCAGGTGCTCCCAGGATTATAAATATCTCTGTCCAAGCTGGGCAGGATCATGACTTCCATGCCAAGTGCACGGCCGAAGGTGAACCACTGCCCATCCTGATGTGGGCTGGTCCCCTGTCTGGAAATGCCACCTCAGTGTCCAGCACAGGCCACCAGATCACCAAGGAGCTTCAGCACCTGTCTCACGATGGGAAATACACCTGTGTGGCCACCAACAGCCACGGCAGAGCAGAAGGGACTGTGTACTTCTACAAGTTCAAAGCCAGAAGTGGGTCCTGGATCATGATTCTCTTGTACGTAGCTTTGGGGATCAAGTTCGTGGCCCTGCTGGTGATCTTAGGAATCGGGGCCTTTTGCAAGGGAGGTATGTATCACTCGTTTAAATGCCAGTGATGGCTGTGTAGATCAAGAGAGGACAGGCTTGGCTTGAGTTCAAGCAACCAGTAAACCCCAATGTGGACCTCTGACTTAGTTGGAGTTGATTCAGCAAACTGTGGTACAGTCGCTCCTTGTTTAACCACCACTTCATTTTGCAATCATTCATGCATGTATTTAGCACCGAATTTCATGCGCCTGGTAACTAACACCCTCAGAGTGAAATGATTAAAGTCTTGTCAGTTTCAGGCAGCAGCCAGCTCAGAGCTGAGCTTGCTAATTTGTGGTGAGAAGCAGTGTGCTGTGAAGAAAAGTGGATCGGGAAGAGATTGCAACCATTATGTTTCACAATCAAGTTGTTTGAATGGAATGTGATCTTTAAACAAGGAGTGGTTGTATAATGAAATAGTTGACATGTTGAATGAATCCAGAAAGGATACAGGTAGTCCTCGATGTACAACTACAATGGAGCCCAAAATTTCTGTTGTTAAGTGAGACATTTGTTAAGTGAGTTTTGTCCCATTTTACAACCTGTGCACTACTTGTACTGTCAATGACATGTAGCATTACTAGTTTTAGGCAACACCTAAACCACAATCTGGGTTTGTTTGGCTTAGTGCAGGGGTCCCCAACCTTTGGGCCACAATCCACTACCGGGCCGTGACCTATTCGCAACTGGGCCACGTGGTGGTGGGCCAGCACACACACTCAGCACGCACAGAGCCCAACTCACACGAGCAGCAGGTGCACACACACACACACACACAGCCCGACTCGCACAGGTGGCGGGTACCAGTGCTCGCAGCCCCAATCACGCGAGCGGCGGGCATGCCCCTGCCCCTAGCACAAAACCATCCCCTCTTTCTTCCCCCCACCCCACCCCCAGAAAGGTTGAGGGATGCTGGCTTAGTGCATTGTGTAAACACCATTGCGGTTTATGAACTGTGGCTTACATACAGGACCAAATATTTGCATGAACAGTTCTCACCGGTCAGTTGCAATTTACCAATATGTTAAACTCTTTTCTAGCTTGGTGTTTGGTGTGAACACAATCTATTTGGTTGGTTGGGTGCTCAGTGCGTTGTGGAAACTCAATTTAAGGGTGTTGAGTGAAGACAGTCAATGTAGGATTATTTCAATGATTTGATGCAGCTATTGAGATGGTAAATGTTGAGATGCAGCCACAATGGCAAATTATCGGAGAACTAGCATACTTGTGCATCTTCTGACCAATAATATCCTACCACCTGGATTGAAGGATCATCTAGTGCTGGTGGCATCCTCTTTGCAGCTGCAAAATATCTCAGCCAAGCTCAGGTGCTTCAACCTTACTTCCAAACTTAAATCCACAAGATCTTTCAAGGAAGAAAACCACCATATGGAAAAGGAGTCTCTTGTCCAATTTTTTTTTTTTAAAGTGAGAAGAATCTTTAAATAATGTGGCCCTGAAGCCTATGAACTTTCATATGGAACCTGAAGAAAGATGCATAAGTCAACAGTTTTCTACCTAACTCTTTAGTCTTGTGGACTTCAATTCCCAGAATTCCCCACCCAGCCATTGTGGCTGGGGAATTCTGGGAGTTGAAGTCCACAGGTCTTAAAATCGCCAAGGTTAGACATCCGTGATGTAACTTATCAAGGTGCTGGGCCATTTCAACCTTCGTAATATAATGAGCACCTAGGGATAGTTTAGCAAGAAATACATGAATATTTTCCATTAGTTTTCTTACCTTTTGCATTACAGATAACTTTATGGTTCCAACCAGCTTTTCACGGTAAGAGTCTCTTGAGTCTCGTTGGATACAAGTACATTTCTAGAAGTTATTGATCTCGTGGCAGTTTCCACAAGTTAGAAGGAAATGGGAAGGGTTTGCTTTGCAGAATTTCAATTGGACAGAGCTGATATTTCAACAACTGTGTTCCTAATAGGAAGCAGCCCACAACTAGAGCTTAAAAAATGGTCAGCCAGCTGCTTTGGTTTCCTATCATCATCTGACCATCATCTGGCTCTTCGTATGAGGTCAAAGTCTATTTTAAAAGTGTACATTGAACCTCCTAATTCATGTCTCTGGAGATTCTTAGTCATCCAGGTCATGGTTGTCCCAAAGGTGCTTTTTTCAAGAGGCAACTGGACTTTCCAGTTTTTCTTTGAAGACGTTTCGCTTCTCATCCAAGAAGCTTCTTCAGCTCTGACTGGATGATGAGGAATGGAAGGATTTATGCTCCTTGCAGACAGCTGGTCATTTGCATTGTTTCAGAGAGTCGTTGAGGCCACTTGGAGGTTTGTCTGTGTCCTCAGGGTCACCTGAGTGGTGCAAATGGGTGTGGAGCCTTCTTGGAACTGCTGAAAGGACTGTGCTGTGAGATAGATGATGTCGTATCCCTCCCCCTCTGTTGAGAGAGGGCTGTTCAGGGAAATGGGAGGATTTATATTCTGGACAGACAGGACCGCTGGTTTGAAATATGGGTCAGAGAGACCACCTATGTCAAAATTGAACAGCCCTCTCTCAACAGAGGGGGAGGGATACAACATCACCTATCTCCAATCTACAACACAGTCTTCTCATCAGTTCCAAGAAGGCTCCACACCCATTTGCACCACTCAGGTGACCCTGAGGACACAGACAAACCTCCAAGTGGCCTCAACGACTCTCTGAAACAATGAAAATGACCAGCTGTCTGCAAGGAGTATAAATCCTTCCATTCCTCATCATCCAGTCAGAGCTGAAGAAGCTTCTTGGATGAGAAGCGAAACGTCTTCAAGGAAAAACCAGAAAGTCCAGTTGCCTCTTGAAAAAGCACCTTTGGGACTCCTAATTCATGCTAACTCAAAACTAGTCAATGAACTCTATAGGCTAATAAAATAAAATAATGGTGTCAGAAGGTTCTAGAAGAGCCAATTCAAAATTAGGGTCCAGCAGAACAGCTGAATCGATTCATGAAATAAAAGGATTTTCTTTCTTAGAACAGGGGTATCCAGCCTTGGCAACTTGAAGATTTGTTGACTTCAACTCCCAGAATTCTCCAAGCAGCATAGCTGGCTAGGGAATTCTGGGAGTTGAAGTCCACAAGTCTTCAAGTTGCCAAGGTTGAATACCCCTGTTCTAGAAGACCAGACTATGGTTGTTCTTGAAGGAAATTCTTCACCGCAAATCTACTACTGTCTGTAAACATCCACGTGGTCTCCTGTTGAGACTCTGAAAAGAGTGCAGAGAAGAGCAACAAAGAGGATTAGGGACTGGAGGCTAAAACATACGAAGAACGGTTGCAGGAACTGGATATGTTTAGTTTAATGAAAAGAAGGACTAGGGGAGACATGATAGCAGCCTTCCAATATCTCAGGGGCTGCCACAAAGAAGAGGGAGTGAAGCTATTCTCCAAAGCACCAGAAGGTAAGACGAGAAGCAATGGGTGGAAACTGATCAAGGAGAGAAGCAACTTAGAACTAAGGAGAAGTTTCCTGACAGTTAGAACAATTGATCAGTGGAACAACTTACCTCCAGAAGTTGTGAATGCTCCAACACTGGAAGTTTTTAAGAAGATGTTAGATAACCATTTGTCTGAAGTGGTGTAGGGCAGTGATGGCGAACCTTTTAGACACCGAGTGGCCAAACTGTGCGCGTGCATGCCCAAACTGAAAGGTGCACGTGCACATGCGTGGACATGCATGAACATGCGCATGCGTGGACATGCATGAACATGTGCATGCGTGGACATGCATGAACATGTGCATGCGTGGACATACGTGAACATGTGCATGCGTACACATGCGTGAATGTGTGCATGCATGGACATGTGTGAATGTGTGCATGCGCAAACGTGCATGAACATGTGCATGACTCTATTCTATTCTTCTAAATTTCTATTCTATTCTATTCTATTCTATTCTATTCTATTCTATTCTATTCTATTCTATTCTATTCTATTCTATTCACACCATTCCACCATTGTGAGTTGTATTATTTACGGTTTTGGTTTAACATGTCACTGATGGATCTCGACAAACCGAAAAAGCAACCATGGGAAATCCGTTCTGGAGTTGTCAGAGGAGAAAAGTGGAGGAGGGGCAAAATATCCCAAAGAGGACACTCATTTTCTAATCCATTCCTTCAGGAAGCAGAAAGATCAGCATAATTGAGGCCTCTAACTTGGGAAACAGTGAATCATGGTTCCTTCTTAGAAGAGCAGAAAACAAGAGAGCAGAACTAGTTGCATGTCAGATATTCATCTTTGGCTTGGTCACAGCCTTCCAGAGAATAGCAGCTGTTATTTTATGTTCACAATTTTATTAGTTAATTTTACAATTTAATAGCAGCAAGTTGTCTCCCACTGGAAAGAGTGGGAAGCTCGCACGCCACAAGAGGAAGTGTAGCTGCACTACATAATGGATGAAGGATTTATGGTCCCTCTAGATCGGGGGTGAGGAACCCTGGCCCTTTTATGACTTGTGGACTTCAACTCCCAGAATTCCTGAGCCAGCTGGCTCAGGAATTCTGGGAGTTGAAGTCCACAAGTCATAAAAGGGCCACAGTGGTGGGTTTCAATTTTTTTTACTACCGGTTCTGTGGGCGTGGCTTGTTTGGTGGGCGCGGTTGGTGGGCGCAGCAGGGGAAAGATACTGCAAAATCTCCATTCCCACCCCACTCCAAGGGAAGGTTACTGCAAAATCCCCATTTCCTCCCGATCAGCTGGGACTCAGGAGGCAGAGAATAGATGGGGGCGGGGCCAGTCAGAGGTGGTATTTACCGGTTCTCCGAACTACTCAAAATTTCCGCTACCGGTTCTCCGAACTACTCAAAATTTCCGCTACCAGTTCTCCAGAACTGGTCAGAACCTGCTGAAACCCACCTGAAACCCACCAGATGTCCACTGACTATGGTTGCTATTATCCATGTCTCCTGGACATGTTGTGAGGGATTCATTGGGTTTAGAGAGCTTCATGCTGGTGGTAGATGACCATTTATAAACTCTGCTTGAAGATGTTTGCCGTATCTAGCAAGCCTCCCAAAGGGTAGCAGCTGTTGTTACACAAAAGCTACACACCGTCTCTGGAAACAAATCAGATCAGGGGATTTGAAAGGATGAAGGAACAGCATGTTCATGCTACCATAAGAATTATTCCTTCAGTTCCGATAGAGGAGATATTAAGGTTGAAATGAGGAGTCCCTCCTTGTTGCTCTCTGAGCTTGGTTGTTTTCTTGCAGATGTTTCCAAACTAGGTAACCTCATCAGTGCTACAGGGAGTGAGGTTTGCAACTCCTGGCAAGTGTACCCCCGTGGTTTTCTTGGCAACATTTTTAGAGTGATTGCCGTTGCCTTCTTCTTTGGGCTGAAAAAGAGGGGCTCAGCTGGCTTCCAAGCCTTAAAGAAGGGCTAAAACAAGGAATTTGGACTGCTGGTAAGCAAGGCTGTAAGTTAAAATACAAGGATCTGGAAGATTCAAAAGCAAAATGGTTTGAACGTTTTTTGTGGACTGGGAACATGCTGGGTGTCTATTTCCATTGGAAAGTTAAGCATCCTCTCCTATTGAAATCAACGAGACCTTAGAATTAAGAGATGAGGAGAAAAGTCATTGGGAGATGGTCTTGATAGTAACCGTTCATTTTTACCATCATGTCTTTAAACTGAATTGGAAATGTGGGATCTTTGGTGCTCTCTGAGCTTAGTGGTTTTCTCGAAGATGTTTCATTACCCAACTAGGTAACATCATCAGTGCTAAGAGGGAATGGAGTTTGCTCTCTGTTTATAGAAAAGTGGCTTGCCCTGTCAGTGTTGGTGGGAGTGTTCTTGGGGGGTTCCTTGATTAGGCTGTTGGGTACAAGGAACTACCAACTCAGACAAAAAACATGTTACTAGCCCTGATGATGTTACCTAGTTTGTTAATGAAATGTCTGTGAGAAAACAACCAAGGTCAGAGAGCACCAAGGACCCCATAGTTCAATCCTGAGCTACAAATATTCTATTACCCTGGAAATATATTAAGCTTATCTTACACAAATGCTGCTAACATGGATGCTTTCGTTCACAGACAACCGAGGCAAGAATCTCCATACGAAAACTTCAATCGGAGAATCAACTCCATAAGTCAAAGTCTGTCTCCCGAATTTAGAGTAACACACACTTTTTAAAGATCCAAATCTTTGGCTTACTCTTCTTTTTTTTCTGAAGGAGGTCCCATTCAGTTTGTCACCGTCGCGTCTGTTTGTGACAAGATCGCCGGGGTTAAAACCCACAATTGATCAACATGAGTGCCAATAATGGAATTACTGGTATTTCTATGGTGGAGAACTTGCAGTAGATACATCCAATTCTGGAGTCAACATCATTTCTGAATCCATTCTGGTTGGGGATGATGAAACATTCAGGACACCTTAAACTCACCACATTTCCTGTGTTGTGAAGGAAGTTAGCACCCACCCCACTCCTAGAAAAATGAAATATCCTAGGAAATATTGAAAAGGAAGAATATGTTTTCCTGGATGAGAAAAGGAGAAACATGTTCTAAAGACAAGGCAGCTTCCTGCAGCTCCCTGCCCCCCCCCCTTCAGCTCCAGGGTGATGGGATTAAGACCTTCACCCTTAGGACATGATGGGATTAGCCCTCTACCCATCTCACCACATGGCACCTGGGAAGATTGCATCAGCCAGCAAGGCTCAAGCAAACTTGGACTCGGGACAGCCTACAGAGTTGCCCCTGCATGGCCCCCATGGGAGTCTGACAGCCAATCAGAGTGCATTTCTTGCACAGGAGCAGGAGGCCCCGGGGCGGGGCTCAAGAGAAGGCATAAAACCAAGGGACTCGGCATCTCTCTCTTTCTTCACCCAACATCTGGAAGCATGTGATCCACCTTTTCTGTTCAGGAACCCATGCCATGTGCTCCTGACCACCATTAAACCTTCTTTCCAAGCAACTTCCATGAATCCAGTGTCTTTTTCCCACTTGGAACTGAACCCAGAAGGATATTTCTTCCTACAGTTGCTATGCAGGATATTTGAATGTTGTAAAGTTCGGTTTTATTTTGTTGTTGGTCCAATCAATGGTGCATGTCTCTTCTATTGGTACTGAATGTTCATCCTATTATTTGTGGTTGCCCCAAATATGTTTTTTTCCAAAAGGCAACTGGACTCTTTTTTTCCCTTGCAAACATTTCACTTCTCATCCAAGAAGCTTCTTCAATTCAGTGATTGAAATTCCCCATAGATACATTGCTTGTGATTGTTGCCAACTGCTGCTAGGCAAGTCCTGATGACCACACCAAGCGTGTCCAGGACAACTCGCCACGGCCAACTCACCGTGTTGGACGAGAGTTACATCAATATATAAGAAATGGTGGAACAGAGTCATTAAAGAAAGGATAGAAAAGGAAGGGCAAAATGTAAGGCGAATGACAAAAATTATAAAGTATTTTTTTAATTATTTTAAATAATTAAATTGAATTGTTGAATTGTCCCGCAGCAAGGTGTCCCGCAGTGAGTTGGCCATGGAAAGCTGGCCGTGGAGAGTTGGCCATAGTGAGTTGGCCATGAAGAGTTGTCCATGGAGAATTGGCCATGGAGAGTTGGCCGTAGTGAGTTGGCCATGGAGAATTGGCCATGGAGAATTGGCCATGGAGTTGGCTGTAGTGAGTTGGCCATGAAGAGTTGGCCGTGGCAAGTTGGCTGTGCAGAGTTGGCCATGGGGAGTTGTCCTGCCATGAGTTGGCCTGGAGAGTTGGCCACCAACAAGTTGTTCCATTCCAACACCAAGTAAGTTATCTATATTTCCTCCACTCTCTCTTGAGGGTATTGCAAATTATAATGGTTAACAAGTTGAACTTTGGCCAGGGTAAAACTGGGTGACTTTGGGCTCGTCCTTCTCACTCAAACCCACTTTGCAGGATTATGGTTGTTACCATAGGGACAATCACACACTCCCTGCTGTGTACATCACTCTGACCTCTCAGTGGAAAACAAGGAGACCAATGCAGCAAATAACTAAAGATAGTCCTCCACATACAACCACAATTGAGCCCAGAATTTATGTTGCTAAGTGAGAAATGGGTTAAGTCAGTTTTGCCCCATTTTTCTTGCCACATTTGTTAAGTGAATCACTGCAGTTCTTAAATTTGTAACACGGATGTTAAGCGAATCCGGCTTCCCCATTGACTTTGCTTGTCAGAAGGTCGCAAAAGGGGATCACGTGACCTTGGAACACTGCAACCGTCATAAATAGGAACCAGCGTCTGCATGTAAATCACATGATCCCGGGGATGCTGCAACGGTCATAAGCATGAAAATGGTCGTAAGTCACTATGCCGTTGTAACTTTGAACGGTCACTAAATGAACTGTTTTAAGTTGAGGGACTACCTGTAAACATACATTAGAATAGAATAACAGAGTTGGAAGGGACCTTGGAGGTCTTCTAGTCCAACCCCCTGCTTAGGCAGGAAACCCTACACCACTTCAGACAAATGGTTATCTAATACCTTCTTAAAAACCTCTAGTGTTGGAGCATTTACAACTTCTGGAGGAAAGCTGTTCCACTGATTAATTGTTCTAACTGTCAGGAAATTTCTCCTTAGTTCTAAGTTGCTTCTCTCCTTGATTAGTTTCCACCCATTGCTTCTTGTTTTACCCTCAGGTGCTTTGGAGAATAGTTTGACTCCCTCTTTTTTGTGGCAACCCCTGAGATATTGGTACACTGCTATCATGTCTCCCCTAGTCCTTCTTTTCATTAAACTAGACATACCCAGTTCCTGCAACCGTTCTTCATATGTTTTAGCCTCCAGTCCCCTAATCATCTTTGTTGCTCTTCTCTGCACTCTTTCTAGAGTCTCAACATCTTTTTTACATCGTGGCGAACAAAACTGAATGCAGTATTCCAAGTGTGGCCTTATCAAGGCCTTATAAAGTGGTATTAACTCTTCACGTGATCTTGATTCTATCCCTCTGTTTATGCAGCCTAGAACTGCGTTGGCTTTTTTTGCAGCTGCAGCACATGGCTGGCTCATATTTAAGTGATTGTCCACTAGGACTCCCAAGATCCCTCTCACAGTTACTACTATTGAGCGAGGTACCACATATACTGTACCTGTGCGTTTTGTTTTTCTTGCCTAAATGTAGAACCTTACTTTTTTTACCATTGAATTTCATTCTGTTAGAAAGCACCCAATGTTCAAGTCTGTCAAGATCCTTCTGTATCTTGAGCCTATCTTCTGGAGTGTTGGCTGTTCCTGCCAGCTTGGTGTCATCTGCAAATTTGACGAGTTCCCCATCTATCCCCTCATCCAAGTCATTGATGAATTGACATACACTGGTTTGTAAGTCACAAGTGGCAAAGCACTTTACAAAGCAGTTCAAACTGGTATTTCTCTTTATTTCACGTGATCCAGACAAGTAGTGACTATTTTAAACACGCTTTCTGTGCAAACCATACCCCCCAAATTATCATGCACAGAGACACACGCGCAGTCTGCATCTCCACAAATGTGTTCTTTGAATCATTTCACCTGTGCCAAAATAAAAGGAACATTAAAGATGCTTTTTTTGTGTCTCTCTCAAAAAGAAAATCAGTGTTCTCCCCCCCCCTTGTGAGATCTGTACAAAGATCCTTTGAAACATTAAAAATGTTTTCTCCCCCTCTATTCACATTGCTGTTTTTTGATCAACCTACCAAAGGGACAGTGTAACATCTCCATCTGCAATCTACCTCCGCCTTTCTCAAGATAACTACAGCAAAAAGAGCCGATCTGCATAATTTGGCAAGGCGGAGAAAGAGAAAAGCGGCTAATTTTGCAATAATTAGCTGAAAGGCAAATCACTAACACGTAATAAGATGCAGATGAATCAGGACGGGCTGTTAGGCAGAAAACACACTCCACTGCTAAGTGGAAAGTAGAGGTGCGAAAATGCAATTACCTTTTTCAAAAGGAAATGCACTCTGCGTTTTACTGATGAGCGCCCGAAAAGAAAAAGTGTTTTAAATTTAAAAGGGGGAGGGCAAAAAGACTCCCTGAGCTACCGATGTGCAGAGCATCTGACGCACGTGGATGAAATGCCAGCACGCAACAACGATCACAAGGGCAGCCTAAGCAAAGCATCACCTTTGCTTCTGTTCACTTGTGATGCTCTCTAATACTTGAAGGCTCCGGTAACAAAATGAGGCCTCTGCACCAATTAAATGGTAGATCACTTTTAAGGGGGGGGGGGTGTTAAGTGTGGCTGGTACCGTATCAAAATAAATCGGTGATTCCAGATGTGCTCAGAGAAGAGAAAAATGCATTTTGAGGGTTAGATTTGGATGTGTTCTGGAGCAAAATAGAAACAGGTGTATTTTGCCCCGTGGAGCCTCCTGTTCCTACGACAACTACAAACACCCAACTGTTTTCTTGTAAGAACCTGCTTACAACACAGACTAAAAGCTGTGTCTTTTGTCTGTGTCTGTAGCCACAATCGCCCTAGCTCAGGAGTGTGAAACTCAAGGCCCGGGGGCTGCATCCGGTCCGCGGGGTACTTAGATATGGCCCGCGAGGTCGCCCTGGAAACAGCAGAGTGGCCTGCGGGGCTTCTCGTGAGGGCCGCGTGTGGCCCTCCTGAGCTCCATTTTCGCTGGCAGAGGGTTGCAGGAGGCCGTGGCAGCCGAAAACGGAGCTTGGGAGCCCGTTTTCGCTGGCAGAGCGCTCGGCCCACCACAGGCGCCCCCTGACACGAATGACGTCGAGCTGGCCACGCCCACTCTGGCCACGCCCACCCCAGCCCCCAGAAGTCAAACACAACCCTGATGCGGCCCTCAATGCAACTGAGTTTGACACCCCTGCCCTAGCTTATTGGAAGTGAGAATAATGTTAGGTTTAATGCACGTTATTTTTGTCAGATTGCAGGAAGAAACAAAAGTAATTCAACGCGGTGGCATATTTTAAGAGTCAAGCCACCAGCCCGAGGCAACGAGAATCCTGCAAAACTGGCTATTTTTCCCCAAAAGGTATCTGTTGCAAGAAATCTATATTGTTCTAAATTAAATTAACTTAAGGGCACCCCACCCCATCATAATTAATCCGATTATACGTTCTCCACGCTCGTGCAAATATCGTGGCTCGCTGTATTTCATGGTAAGTGAGTCATCGGGAAAACGAGTGATTTATTCCAAGTAGAATCAATTGTGCAAACTTCACAAGAGTGTCTACCTTCTTAATATCCTTCCATAGATCCAGCATTCTAGACAGGGCAAAACAAAAAACCAGTCTCCGGTTTAATTCACAGACTGGATCTGTTTTTAACATCCCAACCAGGGCAAGAATTCACTTCAGGGGAGAGACAGAAACAAATTAAGGAGAGCAGGAAGTCAAAGGACCATCCAGCATTTTGAGATGGAAACAGTTCCACATTCAAAAAAAGAAGAAGAAGAAGAAGATGATAACAACGAAGAAGAAGATGGCACAAGAGCAAAGTTTGAAAAAGTGCAAACAAAAAGGCAGTCAAATAGAAAATGGACACTGTTGGCCTTTAAACAAAGCGAACTGGGGACTATCCTTGACGCAGCAAAAGTGGCTCTCCTGAACAGATCCCAAGGAAATGGCCCGTGGTTGGCCTTCTGGCAGGAAGCCAAGTGCTTCCCAATCGCTTTCAAAGTACGGCAATGGGAATTCAAACTTTGCTTTCCATCCTTCCTTTCTCCATCCTTCCTTTCGTCTCCGACGACCAGCAAAACCCCAGGTATGCCAATCCCTTGTGCAACATTATCTCCGACTGTAAACTGAACATAATCCATGATTAGAGCAAGAAGCAACAACCCTCCGGCTCGCTTCCTGTTATCGTATCGCATCCAAGTAACGCACTTCCGCGTACAAAGTGTTGAGGAGGATAGCCAGAAGGTGAGTCCCGTCGTGAAGGCAATGGTGAGAGTCTTTGATGAACTGGGATGCTTGGAGGATCTGTCCTTGGTATTCCGCGTATTGTTTGTTTGACCCCAGAGAGTCCAGAGAGTTGAGAGCCTACAAGGACAGACAGGAAACACGTCAAGTGGATGGATTAACGAAGCAAGTTGCTATTGCTATGAGTTCTCTTGCAATACAGATTTCCAATTGACAACCCATCACTTCCAATTGACAATCCCTCATTTCCAATTGACATTCCATCACTTCCAATTGACAATCCCTCATTTGCAATTGACATTCCATCACTTCCAATTGACAACCCATCATTTCCTATAGACAATCTCTCATTTCCAATTGACAACCCATCATTTCCAATTGACAACCCATCACTTCCAATTGACAATCCCTCATTTCCAATTGACATTCCATCACTTCCAATTGACAATCCCTCATTTGCAATTGACATTCCATCACTTCCAATTGACAACCCATCATTTCCTATAGACAATCTCTCATTTCCAATTGACAACCCATCATTTCCAATTGACATTCCATCACTTCCAATTGACAATCCCTCATTTCCAATTGACAATCTCTCATTTCCAATTGACAATCCCTCATTTCCAATTGACAACCCATCATTTCCAATTGACAACCCATCATTTCCAATTGACATTCCATCACTTCCCCCACCCTTCGGCCTCTGCCTCCCAGCAATTTGTCTCCTTGCAGCAAACAGCAAACAGCCTGGTCAGCTTCAGCACAGCCTGATTTAGCACGAGCAGCTGATTGGCGGTTGGCCTCCCAGAATACCGCCTATCAGCTGTTCCAGGCTGCAGGGATCGCCGCTGCCCATCACCACCGTCGCCGGCCATCGCCGCTGCCGTCTAGCGCCACCTCCGTGCGCCCCATTTTTGGCCACGTGTCCCATTTTCGGCCTCCGCGTGCTGAAAATGGGACGCGCGGAGGCCGAAAACGGGGCGCACAGAGGCCGAAAACGGGACGCGCGGGGGCCAAAAGTGGGGCATAGATAAACCGACCAAATGACTGCAAGGAATCTAAATCCTTCCATTCCCCACCATTTGGTCAGAACTGAAGAAGCTTCCGGGATGAGACACGAAACGTCTTCAAGGAAAAAACAAAGGAAGTCCAGTTGCCTCTTGAAAAAGCACCTTTGGGACAACCATGACCTGGATGGCTGAGAATCCCCTTATCACTTTCTTACACACGTTGGCACAGAGTTTCTTACGAGTGTTGAGAGAAGGGTTGAGACAAGAGTCAGACCAACCCCTGAGAGCACCAAGAACCCAACGAACCTGCTGAGCTTTGGAGGACAATTGCAATTCCAGCCCAGATCTCAGCCGAATTTGATTCTCTACCGGAATCTGCACCAGCAAGAAGGCGGACATGCTCCGGGCCAGGACACGGAACCTGCCGAGAGAAAAGCCGGAGAGGAGAATTAAGTCAAGTCATTGGGAAGCAGGCTTTATACGTGCTCATTCTCACACACGCAAACAGATACACACACACACACACACACACACACACACACACACACACACACACACACAAAACCACACACACACAAAAACCACATACAGATTTGAATGGGGAAGTCCATGTTTTCCTCACAATTTCTCCCCTCCCATCACCACTGTGTAATTAAACTCAACGTTGTAACTATACAGGTAGTCCTTGACTTACAACAGCTCAGTTAGGGACCGTTCAAGTTTACAACGGCATGGAAAGAAGTGACTTAGGACCGTTTTCCACACTTACGACGGTTGCAGCAGCCCCGTGGTCACGTGATCCAAAGTCAGACGCTTGGCAACTGACTCATATCTATGACGGTGGCAGCGTCCGCGGGTCAAGTGATCCCCTTTTGCGACCTTCTGACAAGCAAGGTCAATGGGGAAGCCAGATTCGGACAGTGAGGAGGAACATGGGCCAGTCCTGGAGTCTGGGGAAGGCTCTGATGAGTGCTCTGCATCGGAGGCAGAGATGGGGCCAGGGCCGTCCGACAGTTATCAGCTACCATCGGAGTCAGAGATAAGTGGGGCTGAAGAACAGCTGGAGCCTGTTCCTGATGTGCGCATGCCAGGGGTGGGCTTCAAATATTTTAGCAAGGGGTTCTCTGCCCAGTTTTTGGGTGGGCGTGGCCATGGTGGGTGTGGCCTAGTCGACCTCCTGCACCACGGCTGGGAGGGGGCGTTTTTGCCCTCCCTGGGCTCTGGAGGCTTAACTCGAGCCTCCGGGAGGGCAAAAACAGCCTCCCCAGGCTCTGGAGGCCAGAAACGGGCCTGTTTCCGGCCTTCCCAAACTTCCGGTAGGCCCGTTTTTTACACTCCCCAAGCCTCCGCGTGCGCCCTGCACTTACCTGCATCTAAAACGGCCCGCGTGGGGACTCCTGGGAGGGGCGGGGTGGGGTGAGTGGGGCCAGCCAGGAGTGGGATTTCGGGGTTTTCCGAACTGCACAGAATCTTAGCTAGAGGTTCTCCCGAACCCCTGCGAATCCCCAGCAGCCCACCCCTGGCGCATGCGCAGAGCCGTCAGGAGAAGGGAACAATTAAGGAGCAGAGGTCGACTCGGGAGTAAAGGCACAAGGGGACGCTGAATGGCCCCTCCCATAGGAAATAAATAGGAGCGAAAGGGGAGGGGTGTTTGCAGGAGACAATTAGTTCGCATTATTAGTGGGAAGATTTGCTTATCTGAGAGACTCCTTACCAAGTATTTCCTTGTACAGTGTTGCGCCTGGAAGCTATTGGCCTGGCAACTATCCAAGGACTGATAAGGTCTGTGGTTGCAATTCACCCTTGAAAGATTGTTTGCCGGGACTTTGCTGGATGTGAATGCTAGGAATTCACATTAGCCAAATAAAAAGGGGGTTTTTTTTTCGGGACAAGGAGCCTGTTTCGTGATTTGGTGAAGCCCAAGTCAGAACAGTAGGTCGTAAAAGGAGGCGAAATTCACTTAACAAATGGTTCACTTAGCAACCGAAATTTTGGGCTTCATTATGGTCGTAAGTCGAGGATTACCTGATTATGACTTGACATGAGATCAATAACTATCCTACTCAGCTAGGATATCACTAAAGGGATGAAATGGTTGTTAGTTCTCTGTGGAGGAAGAGAAAGACAAACAGACACACACACAATCACACACACACACACATACACAAACCACATACACAGACTTGAATGGGGAAGTCCACAATAATGCTAGGAATACAATACAGGAAGTCTTTCACTTACAAGCATTCGTTTAGTGACTATAGGTAGCCCTCAACTGAGCCCAAAATTTCTGTTGTTAAGTGAGACTTTTCTTAAGTGAATTTTGCCTCATTTTACGATCTTTCTTGCCACAGTGGTTATCGGAATCATTCATTAGCAACACGGTTGTGAAGTGAATCCGGCTTCCCCCTTGACTTTGCTCGTCAGAAGGTTGCAAGAGGGGATCACGTGACCCCCGGGACACTGCAACCGTCACAAAGGTGAGTCAGTTGCCAAGCAGCCAGATTTTGATCACGTGACCATGGGGATATCGCAAAGGTCGTAAGTGTGAAAAATTGTCGTAAGTCACTTCTTTCAGTGCCGTTGTAACTTTGAACGGTCACTAAATGAACTGTCGTAAGTCGAGGACTACCTGTACTTGAAGTTACAACGGCACTGAAAAGAGTGACTTATGACCCTTTTTCACACTCACGACCGTTGCAACATCCCCGTGATCACATGATCAAAATTCAGACACTTGGCATCTGACTCACAGTTATGACGGTTGAAGTGTCCTGGGGTCTTATGATCTCCTTTTGTGACCTTCTGACAAGCAAAGTCAACGGGGAAGCCAAGATTCACTTAACAACTGCCTTACTAACTCAACAACTGCAGTGACTCACTTGAATGAATGAAATTTATTTACAGTCACAGACCAAAATACAACAGTGAGTCACTTAAGAACTGTGGCAAGCGAGGTCGTAAAACGGAGCAAAAACAATGTCTCACTTAGCAACAGAAATTTTGGGCTCCGTTGTGGTCGTAAGTCGAGGACGACAGTACCTATATTGGGGCAGCTCCCATATATTTTGGGCAGTCTGCCACAAAGCACACCCAAAGCCCAGTTTTACCACAAGCGTGGTTAAGCTATTCCACACACATAAGCCATGATGTCTATTCTAGAAACCACCTTGCAAACTGACACACAAAGTCACACCCACAAGAAGGTAGATGCAATATACTGGCTCTCATTCAGGATACACAAAATTAATTCTGAAGGGCTGCATTCTGGTACCCTAAAACTTTCACACGTTTTAAACCAGAGGTCTTCAAACTTGGCAACTTTAAGACTTGTGGACTTCAACTCCCAGAATTCTGGGAGTTGAAGTCTACAAGTCTTAAAGTTGCCAAGTTTGGGGACCCCTGTTTAAACCCTCTTACAGATGGAAAGGGCCAGCACAATCGCTTTGAAAGGCTATCTGTGATTTCCGCAGACATCTGTCTCCAAGTTCACACAAAGTAACACAGGAACTTTTATAGAAATTACTTAGATGATCCTGACCTACAAATTGCAATAGCAATAAGACTTATATACTGCTTCATAGTGCTTTGCAGCCCTCTCTAAGCGGTTTACAGAGTCAGCATATTGCCCCCCCCCCAACCATCTGGATCCTCATTTTACCGACCTTGGAAGGATGGAAGGGTGAGTCAATTTTGAGCCGGTCAGGACGAACTCCTGGCAGTGATCTATCTATCTATCTATCTATCTATCTATCTATCTATCTATCTATCTATCTATCTATCTATCTATCTATCTATCTATCTATCTATCTATCTATCTATCTATCTATCTAGGATTTATATG
>QLTV01003658.1:1607870-1619054 GCA_003457575.1 Thermophis baileyi
GAGTTTCAAGCCAACTTTTGCACTCTCCTTCTTCACCCGCATCAAGAGGCTCTTTAGTTCCTCTGCACTTTCTGCCATTAGAGTGGTATCAGCTGCATATCTGAGGTTGTTGATATTTCTCCCGGCAATCTTAATTCCAACATTTGATTCATCTAGCCCCGCCTAAAGGACACCGTAACTAAACACAGTTCAGAAGAGAGAAAACCAACCACAGCAAAAGAGAAAAAGAAAAATTCTTACTTAGCATGCTGTTGAAAGATCCTGAGGTTAGTGCAAGTCAATTCTTTGGCTTCGTGCTGGTTCACCAAGCTAGCAGGAGAAATGGCAGGCACAGGAGCTTTCATTGGCTGAAGAGACAGAGGGGGCTGGGGCGCATCATACTTCTTCAAGCTGTTGATAATCCTCTCCTTAGCTGGGGGGTGGGGAAAAAAGGAAGAGATGCAAAGCATTCACCACCAATTCTTGCTTTCCGGATGATGAATATATTTAGGAGGTGTTTGTCTTTCAGGTGGCCCAGCGTCTTAATAACCTGCAACCCAACAATAATCTGGAATGTCTATGAAGATTCTCAGTTATCGAGGTCAGGGTTGAGTCCACATTCAACCATGTTCACATTCTGGACAGAGAGGACCTCTGGTTTGAAAGACAGGGTCAAAGAGGCCATCTACATTAAGACTGAACAGCCCTCCCTCAACAGAGGGGGAGGGACACCCATCTCCTGTTTACAACACGGTCCTTTTAGCAGTTCCTAGAAGGCTCCACACCCATTTGCACTATTCAGGTGATCCTGAGGGCACAGATAAACCTCCAAGTGGCCTCAACGACCCTCAGAAAGAATGCCAATGACCAGATGACTGCAAGGAATATAAATCCACCCTACAACATTCCGTCAGAACTGAAGAAGCTTCTTGGATGAGAAGCAAAACATCTTCAAGTAAAAACAAAATCCAGTTGCCTTTTGAAAAAGCACTTTTGGGACAATAGTCTGGAACAGTGTTTATCAACCTTGGCCATTTAAAGATGGGTAGACCTCAACTGCCGGCTGGGGAATTCTGGGAGTTGAAGTCCTCCCGTCTTAAAATGGCCATGGTTGAAAACAGAGGTTACTACCAAATGAAAAAGGTGAACCAGAAATCACTTTTTTTTTCTCCACAAGCAACAGGTCATCTAATTTATCAGTGCAGCAACATTTGAATCTTAGCTTGCAAAAGAAGAGCTGAATGGTGTAATACTTTCCTGGAAGGCGATCTGACAAACACCTAATAAAGTGGGCTATAATAATAATCATGCGGGCCACAAGTTGTTGTGTCCCAAAACTCTTTCGCAAAACCTTCAAGAACCGACAACACCAAATACATGACTTTGGATTATTATTTGAAGGTTCATCTTTTCCCAGTTGCGTCTATCTAATCTACCAGAGCAGGAAGGCAGGGCGGAAAGTATAAATGTACAAGCTCCCATGTTTTCCAAATAATACAAATGTTATCATCCTACCTAAAAGGTAAAAGGTAAAGGTTCCCCTCGCACATACGTGCTAGTCGTTCCCGACTCTAGGGGGCGGTGCTCATCTCCGTCTCAAAGCCGAAGAGCCAGTGCTGTCCGAAGACGTCTCCGTGGTCATGTGGCCGGCATGACTAAATGCCGAAGGCGGACGGAACGCTGTTACCTTCCCACCAAAATGGTCCCTATTTTTCTACTTGCATTTTTTACGTGCTTTCGAACTGCTAGGTTGGCAAAAGCTGGGACAAATAACGGGAGCTCACTCCGTTACACGGCGCTAGGGATTCGAACCGCCAAACTGCCGACCTTTCTGATCGACAAGCTCAGCGTCTTAGCTGCTGAGCCACCGCGTCATCCTACCATCATCCTACCTAGGACCAGGCTATTTAAAGGACCAGTTACATGTACCCAACTCACCAGAACGGGGAGGCAGGGTATGTTAAGGGTATCCTCTCTTAAGCTCCATCTAGTGCAGGGTTCCCCAACCTGTGGGCCGTGAAGGGTTTGCAACCAGGCTGCGGAAATGGACAGCGAACGCACATGTGCATCCTCACTTGTGCAAGAAGTGGGCAAACACAGACACACGCTCCATTTAAGGGAGCGGCAGGCACGTGGCCACACCACTCGCGGGAATGAAGCTGCATACGGATATGCTTGCCGGTCGCTCGCACAGAACCATCCCCTCCCACCCCCTCCCCACCCCCGCCGATCTGCAAAGCCAGAAACGTTGGGGAACTCTGATCTAGTGGAAGCCAGAAGGAGGGCCTTCTCCGTGTTGGCTCCCTCCCTGTGGAACATCATCCCTGCAGAAATAAGACTGGCCCCCATCTTGACACTCTTTCGCAAGACCCTGAAGACATGGTTTTGCCAGCAGCCCCGGAGACCCCAGGGGGATATGGAGCCTGTTAAGGAATTGTGCAGAGTAACCTCTGGGCCGTGAAGGCTTGCACAGTGAACCGTAATGTTGCAGTAGATATAAGTAATGATTCAGTCAATAAACAGATACGTTAAAGTGTATAAAAGTAGTTTACTCAAAGAAATAGCACAGTCCAAATTAACAGTCCGAATCATACACGTTCAGTCAGTCAGTGTTTAGAAGTACAGCAGTCTCCTTACCAGCTTTTCTTTGTCTTAATCAGCAAACAAAGATTTCAGCTTTCAAGCAATTCTATACTATCACAGATAGCTACGCTACACACAGAGCTTACTCTCAGACACGAAGTCAATTAAGCAATGGAGCAGCAGAAGAGAGAGAACTAACCATGTTCTCTAGCTCCCTCTTATGGCCGTTACTGCGAGTCAGAATGCAACAATGCATTTAAAGCTATATTACATATATACATTTAAACATTGATTTGTGGCTTGTTTATATTAACCAACTCAACCGTTTGGACGGAGTCCTAACAGAGCCGGTCAAGTGGTTGGTGTCACTGTTGCCACCGGGGGGGGGGGGGGTTTTGTTGGGTTTTATACTGAGGCTTTATTTCCGTAAGCCACCTGGAATCACCACAAGTGAGTTGGGCAGCCAAATAAATTTTATGAATGAATGAATGAATGAATGAATGATAAAATACCTAACAAAGGGTCCGTGAAGTCTGTCTGCACTGGAGAAGCACTGGAGGCAGGAAGGGGTCCCACTCTGACTTGAAACCAGAGGTCTAAGGCTTCCTGGAATTCACGCTGAATCTGCTGAACGTTGACAAATTCCATCCAGAGATCCTTCAAGCCAGCGGCAGGGGAGACACAGCAAGAAAAAGCAGTAAGGAGGAGCGGACATTTTTATTGCCAGTAAGATCGTTTAAAGCACTCGCTTCAATTTAAGCCCGTGTTGGGATGGCTGCCAAGTAGTGTGGATGCCAAATGGAATGGAAGCACCGTGGCCCCCTTGTACAAGTGCAATCACACTTTTGTGTAATTAATACACAAAACAGAATAATACAGTTGGAAGGGTCCTTGGAGGTCTTCTAGTCCAACCCCCTGCTCAGGCAGGAAAGCCTATAACAGTTCAAACAAATGGTTGTCTAATCTCTTCTTAAAAGCTCACAACTTCTGAAGGCAAGCCATTCCGCTGATTAATTGTTCTAACTGTCAGGAAATTTCTCCTTAGTTCTAGGTTCTCCTTCATCAAAATGATTCGTCAAATCCACAGTGAATCAGAACTGAGGAGCCGCTGGCACCTGTTACAAGTAGTAGTCCCAGTTCATTTTGTGACCGTTTGAAATTACAACGGCACTGGAAAGAAAGTTGACTTATGACTGCTTTTCACACTTATGACCGTTGCAGCATCCTCATGGTCACGCAACCAAAATTCAGGCGCTTGGCAACCGACTCAGATTTATGACAGTTGCAGTGTCCCGGGGACATGTGATCGATGCCCTTTTGCGACCGTCTGACAAGCAAACTCAATGGGGAAGCCAGATTTTTTAATTAGATGTTACTAACTGGACAACTGCAGTGATTAACTTAACAACTGTGGCAAGAAAGGTCGTAAAATGGGGAGAAACTCACTTGACAACTGTCCTGCTTAGCAATGGAAATTTGGGGCCCAACTGTGGTCGTAAATTGAGGACTACATGCACTGATAAGTTCCACTCCCTACTTGAATTGCAATTCTAATCCCTGCCAGAAGGGTGCAGCCTTCTCCAACCTGGTGCCCGCCATACACGCTAAACTATCAATCTCCATTCCTAGTTAACCAAGTAATTTTTCTATAATTTGGGGAGAGAGGAGGACTATTAATGAGCACTGCAATCCACTGTATCTGGAAAACACCAGGAAGAGAGATAACTGGTACACTAAGCCACTAAGGGGGTATTCTGAATGCCCTATCTCAGTGATGGCGAACCTATGGCACGCGTGCCACAGGTGGCACGTGGAGCCATATCTGAGGGCACGCGAGGCGTTGCCCTATGTCAGCTCCAGCGCACATGCGCGTGCTGGCCAGCTGATTTTCGGTCTTCTTCTTGGCCTTTTTCGCTCTCCCCAGGCTTCAGGAAATGGGGGTGGCAAAAACGGCCCAACGGGCCAACCGGAAGTTCACTTGTGTGCGTCACCCCCAGCCTCCTTTTCGCTGTCAGAGGTCTTCAGGAACTTCTTCGGTTTTGGACAGTTGTAGCCAGGCCTCCCACACCTCGGCCCATTTCTTCTGCAGCCGGCAAGGCTTTCCTGAAGGCCTCTGCAGCCGATAACAGAGCTACAGATCGATCCGGAGCTCTGTTATCGGCTAGAGAAGCCTTCAGGAAAGGCCTTTAGAAAAGGCCTCTGCAGCTAATAAGAGAGCTCTGGATCGATCCGGAGCTCTGTTATCGGCTGCGAAGGCTTTCAGAAAAGCCTTGCAGGCTGCAGAAGAAATGGGCCGAGGTGTGGGAGGCCTGGTTGCAACTATCTGAAGGTAAGTAGTAGGGCAGCTCCACAGCTTCAGTGAGGCCTGGGCGCATGCGCGGGGGGGGGGCAGCGCAGGGGTTGTGCGCATGCGTGGGGGGAGGGCATTGCACTATGGGTATGGGCACCCACGTGCACGCTATTGCGCATGCGCGCACCCTTTTGGCACCCGAGCCAAAAAAGGTTCGCCATCACTGCCCTATCTAGACACAACTCTGCAAGAAACTTTTGATTAACACTCAAGTTTCCTGAGGTTTTATCTTGAACGTCTATGGAGATTCTCAGCCATCCAGGTTGTCCCAAAGGTGCTTTCTCAAGAGGCAACTGGACTTTCTTGGGGGTTTTTTCTTTGAAGATGTTTCGCTTCTCCTCCAAGAAGCTTCTTCAGCTCTGACTGGATGGTGGGGAACGGAAGGATTGATACTCCTTGCAGACAGCTGGTCATTTGCATCCTTTTAGAGAGTCGTTGAGGCCACCTGGAGGTTTATCTGTCTCCTCAGGGTCACCTGAGTGGTGCGAATGGGTGTGGAGCCTTCTTGGCTGCAGGACGTTTTTCTGCCCTGTGTCCCTTCCCTGTTGAAGACAGGTGCAGGCTGTTGCACCACTCAGGTGACCCTGAGGACACAGACAAACCTCCAGGTGGCCTCAACGACTCTCTAAAAGGATGCAAATGACCAGCTGTCTGCAAAGAATATAAATCCTTCCATTCCCCACCATCCAGTCAGAGCTGAAGAAGCTTCTTGGATGAGAAGCGAAACGTCTTTAAAAAAAAAAAAACCCAAGAAAGTCCAGTTGCCTCTTGAAAAAAAGCACCTTTGGGACACTTTATCTTGAATATTGATAAGGATCATTATTACTTCAGGAAGTTAGGTAAAGCTGCATCCATTTAACAAAGGAGCCCACGGAAAGTGGAAAGCAAGGGGAGAAATAGTGATGTATCCATTTCTGAAGCCCATTTTCGTCTCTTTAAAAGCGCGATTCTAAGTACTCAGAAATGGCCACCGCAGAGGGTCTTCTGGAAACCTCCCAACTCTTAAAAAAAGCAATGGGAGAATTGATCCTATGACTTCTCTTAAGAAACTCCTCCTCTTCCTCCATCACCACCGCCATCTGGAGTACAGGTAGTCTTTAACTTACAACCACAATTGAGCCCAAAATTTCTGTTGCTAAGCAAACATTTGCTAAGTGAATTTTGCCCCAGTTTATGACCTTTCTGGCCGCAGTCCTTAAGTGAATCACTGCAGGTAGCAAGTTAGTAATACGGTTGTTAAGGGAATCTGGTTTCCCCACTGACTTCGCTTGTCAGAAAGTCGCAAAAGGGGATCACATGACCCCCGAGACACTGCGACCGTCGTAACTATGAGTCAGTTGCCAATCACCTGAATTCTGATCACATGACCAATGGTCGCAAGCGTGGAAAAAATAGGTCATAAGTCACTATTTTCAGTGCCGTTGTAACTTTGAATGGTCACTAAATGAACTGTTGTAAGTCGAGGACGACCTGTAATTCAAATAGCCCCAGTCATGATTCACATGGAATATTTACTCAATCAATGACCAATTTGGGCTTTCCTTGGCATTAAACAGGAAATGACTTTATCAGGTAGAACGTAGAACAATAGAACAACAGGGTTGGAAGGGACCTTGGAGGTCTTCTAGTCCAACCCCCTGCTCGAGCAGGAGACCCTGTAACATTTCAGACAAATGGCTGCCCAGTCTTTTCTTGAAAACCTCCAGTGATGGAGCACCCACAATTTCTGAAGGCGAGCCGTTCCGTTAATTTTGTTCGCACTGTCAGAAAATTTCTCCTTAGGTTCTAGGTTGGATCTCTCTTTAATGATCTACCCATTACTTCTTGTCCTGCTTTTAGGTCTTTTGTGGAACAGAACCCCCCCCCCTTCTCTCTGTCACACCTTCAAGTACTGGAAGACTGCTATCATATCACCCCTAGTCCTTCTCTTCAGTAGGCTACACATACCTAGCTCCCTCAGCCGTTCATCGTACAATTTAGCCTACAGATTCCTGATCATCTTCATTGCTCTTCTCTGCACACTTTCTAGCATCTCGGCTTGGGCTTTTTGTATCGTGGGTGACCAGAACTGTATGCAATATTCCAAGTGTGGTATTCCAAGGTAGGTTTCAGAAGGTGCCCCAAAGAGGTATGAAAGAACGATTTCAAAATCATCCTTACACAGCCTAAACCCAACTGATCCGTTCATTTTTACCTGCTGGTTCTGCATGATCTTGGCAAGCCGATGTCTGTCATATTGCTTGGGTAAAGAGGGAATGTATGTGTCCCCTTTCTGAAACGTTTCTTCTTCCAGCCACAGAACAAAGGTGGAAAAAAGCCTGAAAACATATCCAAAACAGAAGGTTTGAAGCAGGAGCTCACTTTTTGGTTGTTATGGAACGCACACATGTATATGGCTCAAAATAAACAAAAAGGACCAGGCTAAATCCCAATTGCTTTCAAAGTATGACATAACCAGTTTCATAAATTATCTGAACATCAATCATGAAGCCAAGAAAGCAGGGTGGATAAAAATCGATGATTTAAAAAAAAAAATTAAAAAAATCGGATTTTTTTAAAAAATTTAAATTGGGGTTTTTTTTATTTAAATCAGATTCTTTTTATTTTTATCAAATCTATTTTAATAAAATGCTTTTGGAGTAAAAATCTACCTAAAGGTAGTTTTCTATCTATTTCTATAATGTAAGATACATTAATAATTTAATTTATTCAGCATGAAATGGAGCTTAGTTATGTAGCATGAGGCTGTAGATTCTGCAATAGTTACATTTTTGGTAAACCCATTCAATGAATCCAAGCTCTGCAAGCTAAATAGGAAACCTTCATTTTGTTTGCAAATAATAATATTAAAGATTCTAACTACCAGCAAGAATGAGGCCTTACATTTAAAGAGCACCTGTCATTTCAGATCCATCATGGCAGCGCCTGTTAGCGGGCATCCACTCACTTGCTGCCCGCCAAGTTCCTCACCTTGTTGTGTTACTGCCGCATCACCAGCCATCCCATTAAAGTGAATGGGACTGTCGGTGAGTCAACAGCGGGTCAGAGGAGGAGCCGCTGTGGGACAGAGATGACAGTTGCTCTTTAAAAATTATGATTTAAACCAGGGGTGTCAAACTCAAGGTCCAGGGGCCGGATCCGGCCCGTGGGGTACTTAGATCTGGCCCGCGGGGCCACCCTGAAAACAGCGAAGGACCGGCCCGCGGTGCTTCTGCCAGCTAAAACTGGCTCCCAAGCTCCATTTTCGGCTGCCACAGCCTCCTGCAACCTGCCAGTGAAAACGGAATTCGGGAGGGCCATGTGCGGAGCTCCGTTTTCGCTGGCAGAGGGTTGCAGGAAGCCGTGGCAGCCAAAAACGGAGCTCGGGAGCCCTTTTTCGCTGGCAGCGCACTCGGGCCACCACAGGCGCCCCTGACACGAGTGACGTCGAGCTGGCCACATCTACCCTGGCCGCGCCAATCCCAGCCCCCCCCCCCGAGGTAAAACACAACCCTGATGCGGCCCTCAATGAAATCGAGTTTGACACCCCTGATCTAAACCGAGTTGATTTAAATCAAGCCTTTTTACTACCCTGTTTTCCCCAAAATAAGACATCCCCTGATAATAAGCCCAATCGGGCTTTTGAGTGCATGGCAATAAGGCCAAGCGCTTATTTCAGGGTTCAAAAAAATATAAGACAGGGTCTTATTTTCGGGGAAACACGGTAGTGATTTAAATCATGATTTAAATCACCTTGATTTAAATCAAATCCACCCTGCAAGAAGGTCCTCAGAAGCCTGATAGGGCAGTGGTGAAATCTAATTTTTTTTACTACTGGTTCTGTGGGCGTGGCTTGGTGGGCGTGGTGTGGCTTGGTGGGCGTGGCTTGGTGGGCGTGGCAGGGGAAGGATACTGCAAAATCCCCATTCCCACCCCACTCCTGGGGCCAGCCAGAGGTGGCATTTGCCGGTTCTCCGAACTACTCAAAATTTCCGCTACCGGTTCTCCAGAACCTGTCAGAACCTGCTGGATTTCACCCCTGTGATAGGGGTTCCACAAAAAAGCATGTTGGGCTTGTCCACAATGGAATCACTTCATTCTCAAGGCTACATTGACTTGGGACAATTCAGGACAGATCTTGGTGGATCTCCACCAGGGGTGGGTTTCTCTTACCTTCCCTACCGGTTCGGAAGTACGCGCTTTGCACGCGTCACATCCGGGTACTGACCCTCTGCGCATGCGCAGAAGCCTTTGCGCATGCGCAGAGGGTTATTTGCCAGCTGCTTTCAAGCAGCGGCGACCGGGGAACCGGTTCGGGAGCTTGGCAAGCCAGCCTTCACTACCGGTTCGGCGACCATGGCCGAATTTCCGTCACCGGTTCTTGTGAACCGGTCCGAACCGATAGCAACCCACCACTGATCTCCACCCAACCTCCATGCATTCATGGATCTTGGACTCCCATGTTAGCAGAGATTCTTGGAGAAACACCAGCCTGAAGGCCACCGGAGGTTACCTGACAAGGTCCTTGTGAAGCTCTAGGAAAGTCACATAATTGGCCTTGCTGAACCCTTTTGCTGTAGGTTTTTCGCTTCCACCTGCTGGGCTGTCCAACTGGAGCATTTTGCTGGCTGAATGGTGGAAGTCAGTGGCCTCAATCAGATGCTGCTTCAGGTCGTTCAACAGGCTGAGGTGAGCAAGACTCTGGAAAAACCTCCTCCCGATGCAGCCATCTTTGGGTAGCCTTAAAAGCAGAAATCCTGTCATTTACAACCAACACAAACCAACCAATTTTAATATTCCTGGTGTGTACTGTATTTTTCGGACTATAAGACGCACTTTTCCCGCAAAAAAACGTGGGTGGAAATGTCTGTGCGTCTTATAGACCGATTACAGGCCCGTTTTCGGCCTCCCGAACCCTCCGCGTGTCCTATTTTCGCCCTCCCCGGCTCACAGAAGCACTTTGCAGGAAAAAAAACAAGCCCGTTTTTGGCGGAAAACGGGACGCGCGGAGGGTGGTGAAAACGGGACGCTGCAAAGTGCTTCTGGGGGCCGGGGAGGGTGAAAACGGGATACGTGGTGGGTTCAGGCGGCCAAAAAACGGGCCCCTTTTTGGCAAAAACGGGACGCGTGGAGAGTTCGGGAGGCCAAAAACAGGCCCGTTTTTTGCCTGCAAAGTGCTTCTGGGGGCCAGGGAAGGCGAAAACGGGATGCGTGGAGTCCAAAAACTATTTTTTTTTCTTGTTTTCCTCCTCTACATCTAGGTGCGTCTTATAGTCCTGTGCGTCTTATAGTCTGAAAAATACAGTAATTAGCGGTATGCTTCTGTGGCTTTTCTTTCCCATTCTTACACACATTTAAAAAAAAACTATACATATTTTAAAGGCCTTCTTTGAAATATACATATTTTCACCACAGTTGAGTGGGGCTCTCTAGGACAGGGGTCTCCAACCTTGGCAACTTTAAGACTTGTGGACTTCAACTCCCAGAGTTCCTCAGCCAGCTTTGCTGGCTGAGGAATTCTGGGAGTTGAAGTCCACAAGTCTTAAAGTTGCTAAGGTTGGAGACCCCTGCTCTAGGACATACGGGCCTATATGGAGACTTTCCCCACATTTGTTTTATTTAGATTCGTTTAGATTTCTGTATCCTATCTTTGTTATTTTGATAAATAACTAAAGGCAGCAAACATATCTAATGCATCTTCCCCCTATTTTCCCCACAACAACCCTATCATGTGAGTTGGGCTGAGAGAGAGGGACTAGTCCAAAGTCACCCAGCCGGCAATCATGGTTAAGGCGGGACTAGAACTCACAGTCTCCTGGTGACTGGCCCAAAGTCATACAGCTGGCTTTGATGCCTAAGGCGGGACTAGAATTCACAGTCTCCTAGTTTCTATCCCAGTGCTTTAACCACTGGACCAAATTGGCTCTCTTGAAACTAGAAGACTAGACCATTTGAACAAGGGGCTTTCAACATTCAAAACAACTCACACAATTCAACAAAGTCTTCCATCGTTAACCAACGATCACTCACCCATCCTGCAATCCCGGGCGTTGCAAATAGAGAAGGAAGAATTTTTGGCAAATAAGAGGAAGGAGAGGGTGATCCACTGGAGTGCTTAGGGCTTGGTGAGCCCATCGGTAAATCAGCAGGCGCTGGAGAGAAGGCACGACTGGCAGCTTCAGATGGGCCTGAGCTTTCTGCGGGAGGGTGGGAGAGAGGGGAAAGAAAGAAAGAAAAAAAGAAAGAAAGAAAGAGAGAAAGAGAGAGAGAGAGAGAGAGAGAGAGAGAGAGAG
>QLTV01003658.1:1654030-1675355 GCA_003457575.1 Thermophis baileyi
GGTGGGGGGGGTGGGGATGGGAATATGCTGACTCCGTGAACCGCTTAGAGAGGGCTGTAAAGCACTGTAAAGCGGTATGTAAGTCTAAGGGCTATTGCTATGTGACCTTGGGCCGATGTGAGCTCTGCCTCAGCTCGAACCTTTAAGTAAGAAAGATTCCTGACTCCATTTGATGAAAAAGGTATAGTTTACTAAAGGTCAAGCAGACTACAGTAAAGCAAAGCCAGATCTGAGGTTCGCGCGCCAACTTCCCCAGTGCATTTCCCCCTTCCCAAGACTCCCCCCGCCTTTGGTTCCTGATTCTCCAATCAAACTCAAACCAGATGTTGTTGGTCTTCTTTGATATGTAGCTACATTTCTCCTCAGACAGTTGTGTCTCCGCCGGCACAGTGAATAGTGGAGCCTTCTTCCCGCCTCCCATTCTTCCCCCGGCCCCCCTGAGAGCTCATGGCGGGCTGGCACCAAAGCAAAAGTACAACGCGGGTGTGAGGTGGCAGTCCTGACAGCCAGTCACTCTCTCTCAGCCCTAGGAAGGAGGCAATGGCAAACCACTTCCAAAAAACCTGGCCAAGAAAACTGCAGGGACTTGTCCGGGCAGTCATCAGGAGTCAACACACACTCAAACACAAAAACACACACATACTCAGACTCAGCACTAGTACTGTTAAGGGAGAAAAAGTTAGCCTCTCCAATACTTCTCTAGGCTGTATCACAACTGAGGGCCATACAGCAACTCCAACGGTACCCGTCTTCCAGGTAGTCCTCGACTTACAACAGTTCATTTAGTGACCGTTCAAAGTTACAACAGCATGAAAAAAGTGACTTATGACCATTTTTCACACTTACGGCCGTTGCAGCATCCCCATGGTCACGTGATCTACATTCGGATGCTTGGCAACTGATTCACATTTATGATGGTTGCAATGTCCCGGGGTCAGGTGATCCCCTTTTGCGACCTTCTGACAAGCAAAGTCAACGGGGAAGCCAGATTCACTTAACAACCGTGTTACTACCGTATTTTTCGGAGTATAAGACGCACCGGAGTATAAGACGCACCTTAGTTTTTGGGGAGGAAAATAGGGGGGGAAATCTGCCTACCAGGTATTCATCTGGCTAGCGTCCTTAGTCTGGTCAGCTTCAGCACATTATTTTATCCCCTGGTTAGGGCTTAAAAAAACCTTCTTCGGAGGGAGTAGCAATGAAAAAAGCCTGCAAGCCAGGAAGAGCCGGGAAGATTGTTAGCACCTCGTTAGGGCTGGGGGAAAAAAGCTTCGGAAAAAGCTACATTCGGAGTATAAGACGCACCCAAATTTTCAGCTTCTTTTGGGGGGGGGGAGGTGTGTCTTATACTCCGAAAAATACGGTAATTTCACAACTGCAGTGATTCACTTAACAAAGGTGGCAAGGAAAGTCGTAAAATGGGGCAAACTCACTTGACAAATTTCTCATTTAGCAACAGAAATGTTGGGCTCCGTTGCGGTCATAAGTTGAGGACTAACTGTATTCCATCGGAGAATAATAATAACCTCACTGTGTTTCCTGCTATGGCGTTCATACAGTACTAGTCAGTATTTTTAAAAATGCAGCCAAGTTACAACAAACTTCTCTCCCCATCTAGCTGGAAAACTAAACCCCAAACTAACCGTAAAGTTCGAGAGAAATCAGGGGTGAAATTCAGCAGGTTCTGACAGGTTCTGGAGAACCGGTAGTGGAAATTTCGAGTAGTTCGGAGAACAGGCAAATACCACCTCTGGCTGGCCCCAGAGTGGGGTGGGAATGGAGATTTTGCAATATCCTTCCCCCAGGAGTGGGGAGGGAATGGAGATTTTGCAGTATCCTTCCCCTGCCACGCCCACCAAGCCACACCCACAGAACCGGTAGGGAAAAATTTTGAATTTCACCACTGAGAGAAATCTATAGAGTTTGAGCTCAAGGGACGTTAAAATCCTCTTTTCAAAATACCTCTTCTCCACCTTCATCCACTAAAGTCCAGTTTCCAGATTCTGCCCCCGAGGACGAAGGCCTTCGTTCGCTCGGCTTCATATGGCACATAAATTCCGCTCGATTTCTGCAGGATATAAAACACGGCGGGCTTTGAAAATTAGGAAGACACATCAACGCATGGGGGAAAAATGGTTCCATTTTCTTTCGTTGCTATATTAGAATGGAGTGACAAACGTTATCGTGACTTCTCTGCCTAACGCTCCACATAATGGAACATTAAAACGTGGGACCTTGCTATATTTTTTTTGACTCCACAAACTTTTGAAATTTCAATAAACACAAACAATATATATAGTCCTCGACTTACAACGGTAATGGACCCTGACAATTACAGTCATAAGTTGTGACGGTTGTAAAGTTGGATCACCCATGTGGCCAACTCAATTTTACGACCATTTTTGTGGCAGTTAAGTGAAAGCTGTGGGGGGTTGTTGAGTGAATTGTTCAATTGTTTGGGCTGGTTTTGCCCAAAACCACAAATAAATTGGAATTAAATAAATAAAATGCTGTCACCTCCCCAGGAGTACTAACAACTCAGTTCTAAAATTCTGATGACCGCCCCTCCCCCCGCCCCGGCATGGTCAGATGGCCCACATGTGAGGCGCTCAGCAACCAACCCTCATTTATTTATTAAATTTATATGGGAGAGAGAGAGAGAGAGAGAGAGAGGGAGAGAGAGAGATAGCAAAAGGTTGATAGAAATAGAGACCGACAGACAGATGGATGGATGGATGTGTTCTGACCCAGCCTTAGCAGAAACAAGAAACAGACTCTTTTTCACGAAAACCCCCTCAAGGAGTTAACTGCAGTAACAGACCTTATCAGTTCCTTGCGATAAGTCTTGCATGTGAGCTCCCAGACGAAAGGCTGCAAATTAAGTTCTGGCAAGCAGTCTTTGTGGCACGAAACGCAATGAGCAAAATCTTCAGAAATATGAACTGTTGTGTCCTACGACAACCACTCCCCTTTCCTTCTATTTATTCCCCAGCCAGGGAGGGGCCATTCAGCGTCCACGTGTGCTTTGCTTCCCGAGTCAACTCCTTGTCCTCCATTGCTCAGCTCTCCTAACTGCGCTGCGCATACAGGAACAGGCCCCAGCTGTTCTTCCTCCTCACTCATATCAGCCTCCAAAGGCAGCTGCCTCTCCGGTGGCTGGGAAATGTCGGACGGCCCTGGCTCTATCTCTGCGTCCGACGCAGAGCATCCATCAGAGCCTTCCCCAGACTCCATAACTGGTCCAAGTTCCTCCCCAACCTTCTCATCGTCCACTGGTAGCTGGCGGGCCACAACAGGATGCATACCGACTGTTAAGTGCCTGACATGCGAACATGTGACCACGGGGGGGGGGGGCAGCTGTCAGAACTTCAAAACCAAGTCATAAGTCCACCTGGGGGAGGTCCCACTGCAACTTGAAATGGCCGATAAGCGACCAGTCGTAAGTCGAGTACTACCTATATGTTAGACGTTGATAAATCTACAGGTTCTCAAACGTGTTGAAGATCTGACTCAGCAACCTGAAGTTTTATCCTACTGTCGTCTGCGTAAATTACACAAAATGGAATTCTTGATCTTCGAATCAGAAATTTCCTATTATCCAGTGGATTTTTATTTATTTACTCACCAACACAACAAACTCAATTCAATCGAGAGAAGGCAGCCTTTCCTAAGACTGGGATACTCGGCCTTATCACAGGGAGACAGGTTAGGGGAAGAGCTTCAGGCTCTTTTAATTCCCCAATCAAATACAACCCTCCCTCTGGCTCCCACATCCACCCCACCCAGCCTCTCTGCTCAGCTTTTATAGCCACCCACTGTTGGGCTGGCTAGGGAGGGGTCTTAAAGGGACAGGGCACTCGCAGCCCAAGTACTAGTCACTTTGCAGACAGCCTGTCTAGGCTGCATTCACAGAGGGAGAGAATCAAGATCACGTGAAATGTTAGTACCACTTCATAATGCCTTGGCAAGACCACACTTGGAATACTGCATCCAGTTTTGGTCATCATATTATAAAAAAAGATGTTGAGACTTTGGAAAAAGTATAGAAAAGAGCAACAAAGATTATTAGAGGGCTGGAGGCTAAAACATATGAAGAACGGTTGCAGGAATTGGGTGTGTCTAGTCCAGGGGTCGGCAACCTGCGGCTCTGGAGCTGCATGTGGCTCTTTCATCCCTCTCCGGCAGCTCCCTGTCACCGGTCAGCTCCACAATTGATAGGGCTTTCGGTTAGGACAGGTAGATGAAAAAGGATGCCGCGCTAGGAGGAGACTCTATGGTGGGGGAACCGGACTTCCGGTCGGCAGAGGAAAAAGGATGCCATGCTAGGAAGAGACTCTATAGTGCGGGAACCGGACTTCCGGTCGGCTCCAGAATTGAACGGGGGGTCTTCCAGATAGGACCTTTGTGGCTCTTTGAGTGTTTAAGGTTGTCGACCCCTGGTCTAGTCTAATGAAGTGAAGAACTAGGGGTGACACGATAGCAGTGTTCCAGCATTTGAGGGGCTGCCACAAAGAAGAGGGGGTCAAACTATTTTCCAAAGCACCTGAAGGCAGGACAAGAAGCAATGGAGGGGAACTGATCAAGGAGAGGAGCAACCTAGAATTAAGGAGAAATTTCCTAACAGTGAGGACAATTAATCAGTGGAATGGCTTGCCTTCAGAACTTGTGGGTGCTCCATCACTGGAGGCTTTCAAGAAGAGATTGGATAGCCATTTGTCTGGAATGGTTTAGGCTTGAGCAGAGGGTTGGACTACAAGACCTCCAAGGTCCTTTCCAACTCTGTTATTCTGTTATTTCTTCCCCCCAAGAAAAAACGTTTCGCACTCTGAACCTACTTGGCAGGAGACATGAGCAAAGCGAGGGCCTGCATGAAGTGAAAGACACCAGATGGGTTACCCAGAATCTGGATCTGAAAGGAAAAGGGGACAAGAGTGAAATTAGGGTGTTTAAAAATAATAATAATAATAATAATAAAGCACAAATTTGGAGCTCAACATCACAGACGCTGAATTTTCAGAATTCTGAAATTTGTAATTATACAACTGTTATCGAGTACAGGTAGTCCTCGACTTACAACAGTTTTTTTAGTGACTGTTCAAAGTTACAACGGCACTGGAAAAAGGGACTTATTACCATTTTTCACACTTATGACCGTTGCAGCATCCCCATGGCCACGTGAATAAAATTCAGACGCTTGGCAACTGACTCATATTTATGACGGTTGCAGTGTCCCAGGGTTATGTGATCCCCTTTTGTGACCTTCTGACAAGCAAAGTCAACGGGGGGGGGGAGCCAGATTCGCTTAACAACCGTGTGACTAATTTAACAACTGCAGGGATTCGCTTAACGAATGTGTTAAGAAAAGTTGTAAAATGGGGCAAAACTCAGTTAACGAATTTCCCACTTAACAACATAAATTTTGGGCTCGATTGTGGTGGTAAGTTGAGGACTGCCTGTATCGGCTGCTGGGAGGGAGGTGAGGGATTTATGGGAGCCTGAGAAAATCCCGAGACTTCAAGGCCGTACAGTGGAGATCTTCCGAAGGCGCAGACTGTTTTCCCAAAACAAAAATGAACGTGCTGGATTGGTGGACAATGGATAAGGGGTGGCCCAAATGGGGAAATTAATTATGCTGCTTTACGTGCGAAAAACCTCAGAGCCAGCTTTGCTTCTTCTGTGTTCTAAAGCAGGGGTCTCCAACCTTGGTCACTTTAAGACTTGTGGACTTCAACTCCCAGAGTTCCTCAGCCAGCAAAGCTGGCTGAGGAATTATGGGAGTTGAAGTCCACAAGTCTTAAAGTGGCCAAGGTTGGAGTCCCCTGTTCTAAAGTTATTACTCTTGGTAAAATAATGTCCCAGGACTTTCTTTTATTGCTTGTGCCAACGGGACGGTTGACGTGGGTCACAACTCAAGGACCACCTGTGTACGATTATTTGCCGTTGACTCATTTTGGACTCCAAGCAACCACACAGACAGGTTTTCTCCATCACGAAAAGGCCACAGCTTAAGCAACATTTCCTTACATAGTAAATCAAATCTAGGCACCTGAACAAACGGAGCAGCCCATTTGCTGACACCGGCTGGACACCGGAGGATGTGGTTTAAGAGGAAAAGGTGGTCTCCTGGAGAAGCAACCCTTTGCAAGATGGAGACCTGGAATGGAGGGAGACCACGTCAAAAACCAGCACCATCGTTATTGTCTGTGGAGATTCTCAGTCATCCAGGTCATGGTTGTCCCAAAGGTGCTTATTCAAGAGGCAACTGGACTTCCTGGTTTTTCTTTGAAGACGTTTCGCTTCTCCTCCAGGAAGAAGCTTCTTGGATGAGAAGCGAAACGTCTTCGAAGAATAACAAGAAAGCCCAGTTGTCTCTTGAAAAAGCACCTTTGGGACAACCATTGTTATAAATTTATTAAAAATCTGCAGCAGCATTGGGCAACCTCATCTAGCCTTGGAAGCTAAGCAGGGTAAGACCTGGTTAATACTGAGATGGGAGACCAGCAGAAAATCCTACAGCTGTAGACTAGGCTAAGTCTACAACCAAAAGGACACCCCAGAAAACGACAGTGGAAACCGCCTGTGTATAGTCCCGAAGGTGCTTTTTCAAGAGGCAAACTGGACTTTCTTGTTTTTCTTTGAAGACGTTTCGCTTCTCCTCCAAGAAGCTTCTTCAGCTCTGGCTGGATGGTGGGGAATGGAAGGATTGATACTCCTTGCAGACAGCTGGCCATTTGCATCCTTTTAGAGGGTCCTTGAGGCCACTTGGAGGTTTATCTGTGTCCTCAGGGTCACCCTGAGTGGTGCAAATGGGTGTGGAGCCTTCTTGGAACTGCTGAAAGCATTTGCGCTGCTAGCCCTGAGGACACAGACAAACCTCAAACTCTCTAAAAGGATGCAAATGACCAGCTGTCTGCAAGGAATATAAATCCTTCCATTCCCCACCATCCAGTCAGAGCTGAAGAAGCTTCTTGGATGAGAAGCGAAACGTCTTCAAAGAAAAAACCAGAAAGTCCAGTTGCCTCTTGAAAAAAAGCACCTTTGGGACTGAGAATCTCCATAAACACCTGTGTATAGATATCTATGGAGATTCTCAATCATCCAGGTCATGGATGTCCCAAAGGTGCTTTTTCCAAAAGGCAACTGGACTTCCTTGGGTTTTTTTTTTTTTTTCTCTCCCCTTTAAAGAACTGAAGAAGCTTCTTGGATGAGAAGCGAAACATTTTTAAAGGGGAAAAAAAAATCAAGAAAGTCCAGTTGCCTTTAGGAAAAAAAACTCTTTTGAGATACTTTTGTAGAGTTGTTGAGAAAGCCACATGAAGTCACCTGGAATTGAGTAAAAACTCACTGTATTTAAATTAGGCATTCAAAAAATCTCAACAACCCCGCCCCCCCCCCAAAAAAAAGATTAAAATGCCAAAAATTCATGAGAGTTGTAATACTCAGGGCCTCTACAGTCATCTAAATAATGCCTATGGATGCTGTGTTTCTGACACACAAAATTATGCTCTGTACTTTTTTTAAAAAAAGGAAAAGTACAAAAACATCTGCTAAAGTTTGTCCACCCTTGGGCTAGAGCAGTGCTTTCCAGGTGCGGTAACCTGAAGATCTGTGGACTTCAATTCCCAGAATTCCCCCAGCTGGGGAATTCTGGGAATTGAAGTCCACACATCTTCAAGGCGCTGAGGTTGGGAAAAATGATCTCGAGCAGGGGTCTCCAAACCTGGCGACTTTTAAGACTTGTGGGACTTTAGCTCCCAGAATTCCTCAGCCAGGAAATCCCACAAGCCTTAATGTTGCCAAGCTTGGAGAGCCCTAATCTGGAAGAATCCAACAGCCAATCCAGACAAGGAGAGGCCCCTCTTAAGCCAGGCCTAAGGCTCAATGAAATCCACACTTTTTTTTTTCTTCCAGCTCTGACTTGTGACCTGGATGTCGACAAAACGAGATTCCTCACCAGCCTCCGAAGCCACAAGAGGACATCGCTCTGGAACTGTGGATCTTCTGTCACCCGACGGGTGAAGCTAAAGAGAACGCTGATGCAGTCTTTCAAGGACCCCAAGTCTGAGGAAGGGGATTCCACGGTCTTCAGAGCTGCAGAAAAGTAGGGAGAAATGGTTCTTTTTTTAAAAAAAAAAATAATTTTTATCGAACATTTTCAACATTAAAAACACAAAACACAGACACATCAAACAATTTTTCTCGTTACAGTGAGTTCGTTTCGGTATCACTAGTATCCATAACTTACCTAAATTCTAATTCTATAATGCATTTTACTATATTATAAACTCCTTGTAATTATATTACAATTATAAATTATATTACTACTTACACAGATATACAGAGACACTCATATACTATTATCTAATTCTTATTTCATAGTTATCTTTCTATTCTCTAACCAGGTATACCATCTGCTCCAAATCTGATAATACTCTGATTTATCTCTCATATTCAATTCCATTTTCAACTTATCCATCTCAGCGCATTCAAGTATTTTTCCAATGATCATTGCATCTGGCGGACTGTTTCCAATTTTGCGCTAATGTGATTCCGGTTGCTGTCAATATATGTAAAATTACGTATTGAATCTTTTTGTCCATCTTCGCCTCTAAGATGCCTAGGAGGAATAGTTCCGGTTTCATTTCTATTTTTTGTCCCGTAATTTCTTCCAGCCAATTCCTTATTTTACGCCAGTATTTCCTAGCCTTAGGACAGGTCCACCACATATGGTAGAAAGTACCCTGTTTATACCCACACCAGGGAGAAATGGTTCTAAGAGACCCATGGAGATGGGGGAAGACCACAATTTATGGCGATCCTGGTTATTTGGGATTCTCGGTGCAGAACTTGATTAGCATCCTACATCTTGGCTATTTCCTATGTGCTCTCCCAGGCAAACGGGAAAGAAGGAAGATGCTCTTGATGGAGATAAGCGGGATTTATTGCCTACGAAAAAGGGCTAAAGATTACATTCAGAAGCAGCTTAATTGGAGGAGGAGGAGGAGGGAGGAGGAAGAGGAGGAGGTACATCACAAAAAATCAACGGCAAAATTCCCAATACAGGTAATCCTCGACTTACCACCACAATGGGAGCCCAAAATTCCCGTTGCTAAGCGAGACAGTGGTTAAGGGAGTTTTGCCTCACTTTGCAACCTTTCTTGCCACCGTGGGTGAAGTGAATCACTGCAGCTGTTGAGTTAGCAACACGATTTTGCTTGTCGGAAGGTCGCAAAATGGGATCACGTGACCCCAGGACACTGCAACCGACACAAATACATGCCAGTTGCCAAGCATCTGAATTTTGACCATGTGACCGCGGGGTCACGTGTAACGGTCATCTGAAAAACGGTCACTTTTTTTCAGTGCCGTTGTAACTTTGAGCAGTCACTAAGCCATGTACATGTATACATCCGAATTAGACTGTGTTGTTTCTCTGTGTCATATAATATATGTGGGTATGTGAGTATATGCATAATTTTTTATTTATGTATTTGTCATGTTTATGTAGTGTATATTGGAGGTGGTGACCCTTTGAGAGCTGCATGCAACGAAATTTCATTTTAATTCATGCCGATTAGTGTACATTTAAAGTGACAATAAAGTTATTCTAAGTCTAAACAAATAGCTGTAAGTCAAGGACTAAATGTCTATGGAGATTCTCAGTCATCCAAGTTGTGGTTGTCCCAAAGGTGCTTTTTTTCAAGAGGCAACTGGACTTTCTGTTTCTGGTTTTTCTTTGAAGACATTTCGCTTCTCATCCAAGAAGCTTCTTCAGCTCTGACTGGATGGTGGGGAATGGAAGGATTGATACTCCTTGAAGACAGCTGGTCATTTGCATCCTTTTAGAGAGTCGTTGAGGCCACTTGGAAGTTTATCTGTGTCCTCAGGGTCACCTGAGTGGTGCAAATGGGTGTGGAGCCTTCTTAGAACTGCTGAAAGGATTGTGTTGTAGACTAGAGATAGATGGTGTGGTATCCCTCCTCCTCTGTTGAGAGAGGGCTCTTCAATTTCAATTTCTTCAGCCAGAGCTGAAGAAGCTTCTTGGATGAGAAGCGAAACGTCTTCAAAGAAAAAACCAGAAAGTCCAGTTGCCTCTTGAAAAAAAGCACCTTTGGGACAACCACGACTTGGATGACTGAGAATCTCCATAGACTTTTAGTCCTTGACTTACAGCTATTTGTTTAGAATTAGACTTAGAATAACTTTATTGTCAATTTAAATGTACACTAATCAGCATAAATTAAAATGAAATTTCATTGCATACAGCTCTCAAAGGGTCACCACCTCCAATATACACTACATAAACATGACAAATGAATAAATATAAAATTATGCATATGCTCACCTACCCACATACTGTACATTATATGACACAGAGAAACAACACAGTCTAATTTGGATGTATACCTGTACATGGCTTAGTGACTGCTCAAAGTTACAACGGCACTGAAAAAAAATGAGTGTTTTTCAGATAAGCGATCAAAATTCACATGCTTGGCTAACTGGCATGTATTTATGTCGGTTGCAGTGTCCCAGGGTCATGTGATCCCATTTTGGGACCTTCTGACCCAGGGGTGGGTTCTAACTTACCTCGCTGTCGGTTCGCTTCCTCCCGTGCCGCATGGGCACGCCTCATGGGCGCGCACATGCTTCGCACACACGTGCATGCGCAGTGCCGAAAAATCCGGAAAAAAAATTCCCCCCCCCCAAAAAAAGCCAAAAACAAGATGGCGACGCATGCGCAGTGCTGGAAACTCGGCTTCTGTACATGCTCAGAAGAAGAAAAAAACCGCAAAAAAAATTCATTAAAAAAATTCAAAAAATTTTTTAAAAAAATTCAAATAAATTTAAAAAAAAAGATGGCGGCACCCACGGACCGGCACCAACAGAACCGGATCCGTGACGTCACTGTGACATCACCAGCGGGTCACTACCAGTTCGGGCGAACCGGTCGGAACCCACCTCTGTTCTGACCAACAAAATCAATGGGGGAAGCCAGCTTCACTTAACCACCATGTTACTAACTTAACAACCGCAATGATTCATTTTACCCACGGTGGCAAGAAAAAGCACCTTTGGGAAAGTTAACATCTGTAAAGGAAGTTTTAGCCTTCAGGGGCGGGGGTGGGGTTGATTTGATGGCCTGGTCTATCTAGTGGAGCTGTCAGGTACCCACCTGCTGAGTCCTGCTGCTGAAGTCCCACCGACCTTAGCAAGGGAGAGCCCCTCAGCAGGTTGTAGAGGTAAGACTCTACTTGCAAGCGGGACAACACCGAGGTGTACAAGTGCAGAGCGAGGATCTGGTGCAGGTGTTCGGTCTGGGCATCGAAGAGCTTCTTCAGTTCTCCCAAAGCGCCTTCGTTCACCTCAACCGTCTGGTATCTGTGAAAGCCGGACACTTTGCACTGATCGGCACAGACACCCTGAAAGAAGCACAAAGGGGGGGGGGAAACACTCAGCAAACAGCTGCAACGGTAAGAGGATAGGAGGCTGAGATACCCCAAAGGGGTGCCTGTCAAACTCCTCACAACAGGGCACAATTAAGGAAGGGAGCATTATGCAACTTCTTTGAGATGTTTTTAATATGAGAATTGGGGTTCTACTGGGAATCCTAGATCTGAGAACAGAGAAGAAATATTATTACATTATTTTACACATACTTACTAATAATCTGTTTGGCACAGCACTGGAAACAAAAAGATATACCTACTGAAAGTATAATTATTAAAAAAATTCTCAACTGTGCTGAATTAGACAGAATGACGATGGAATTAAACGAGAAGGAAATATTATGAAAATTGGAATGAACTATACGATTGGCTTGACAAGAGAAACCAAAATAAACCAAATTAGTAAACAATTAAATTAGCATTGTAAATACTATGATGTCTATGTATGTTAAGATATGATACTTATGTTACTGAACTATAATTAAATGGAGAAGATTGTATAAGCATGAAATTATTGTTGATATTACCTGCTGTAATATAACCCTAGAGGTTGTGTATTGTCTTTTTTTGTATTGTATTGTTGTTGTTGTTTTTTGTGCGTGTTGTTTTTAAATGTAAATAATTCAATAAAAAACTATTTAAAAAAAAAGGAATTGTCTCCAGTACAAAAACACTCAGTGTATTTGCAAAACACCAGAGAAGATAATAATATTTAAATCTCAAAGAGTTCTGTTCAGGCCCTCATCCTGGAGCCGTGTTGAGCCCCCACACTGCACAAAACCGGATAGGATTGTGCAGGTTAAACATTTGTGACCCGCAATAAGCATCCCTCTTACAATTACTATTTACAAGACATGATTACTCACCTTAGGTATGTAGATTCTGTGATGGCCTTTCATCCTTTATGCCGGAGACACTACTAATCGCCTATCCCCAATCACTCCAGAATCAGTTATTTCCCCCTCCCAAGGACTTGTTTATTTTATTGCTTCTTTATTATTGTGTGTTTTATTCACACTCTTTTCATTTCTTCCTTTTTATTGTTGCAAGCTGCCTAGAGTAGCCAGCCCCACAGCGAGACAGGCGGCAAATAAATTTAACAAATAAAAAATAAAATAAAATAAAATTAGTGAGTTCATTAAGGAAAAGACAGTTTGAACATTTTGCATTTCTTGGGTTTTGGCACCCTGGAGTGGAGCTTCTGTTTATGACATAAGCCACCAGTGTCCTCATCTCTTGGGGAAAGCAGAGATTTACCACCATCAAACTTTAACTAAACCAGATACATTCATACATAAATACTCATCCAGACACTGACACAGACACAGACACAGACACACACACACACGAGACAGGCGGCAAATAAATTTAACAAATAAAAAATAAAATAAAATAAAATTAGTGAGTTCATTAAGGAAAAGACAGTTTGAACATTTTGCATTTCTTGGGTTTTGGCACCCTGGAGTGGAGCTTCTGTTTATGACATAAGCCACCAGTGTCCTCATCTCTTGGGGAAAGCAGAGATTTACCACCATCAAACTTTAACTAAACCAGATACATTCATACATAAATACTCATCCAGACACTGACACAGACACAGACACAGACACACACACACACACAGACACACACACACACACACACACCCTTCTGAACCTTATGAGTAGTCTAGGTCTTCCTCAATATGGGGTCCTCTACCATGGGAGTCCCCAACCTGATCCGTGGACCGGCACCGGGCTGTGGCATGCTAGAAACTGGGCCGCACAAACAAGCGAAGCCCAATCTGCAGTGGTGGGTTGCTGCCGGTTCGGACAGGTTCTCCCATACCGGTAGCGGAAATTTGCATCCGCTCGCCGAACCGGCAGCGATGGCCAGCTGTCCACGCCCCCGAACTGGTTCTCCGGTCGCTGCGGCTAGAAAAGAACCCTCTGCGCATGCATTAATATTATTATTATTATTATTATTATTATTATTATTATTATTATTATTTTCTATTCCATTCCATTCCATTCCATAGTTTCTATTCTATTTTCCATTCCATTCCATAGTTTCTATTCCATTCCATTCCTATTGTATTCTATTCTATTCCTAATTCTATTCTATTTCTATTTCTATTATTTCTATTTCTATTTTTATTATTTCTAATTCTATTCCATTCCATTCCATAGTTTCTATTCCATTCCATTCCATTCCATAGTATCTATTCTATTCTATTTTCCATTCCATTCCAATTGTATTCTATTCTATTCCTAATTCTATTCTATTTCTATTTTTATTATTTCTAATTCTATTCCATTCCATTCCATAGTTTCTATTCTATTCTGTTCCATTCCGTTTTGTTCACAGGATTTTTATTTTTTGCTGAAAAGTGTGCTTTCATTAATTAAACCCCAATACAGAAGGTCCCTGACTTACAACCGTTCATTTTAGTAGCCATTTGAAGTCACAACAGCACCAAGAAAAGTGACTTATGACGGTTTTTCACACTTAACAAGCACTGCAGCACGCACACACACCCCATGGTCACATGACAAGAATCTGGATGCTTGGCAACTGGCATGTACTTAGGACGGTTGCAGGGCCCCTGGGTCATGTGATCACTTTTTGCAAACTTCTGGTGAGCCAAGTCAATGGGAAAAGCCAGATTCGCTCAACCACCGTGCTACTAACTTAACGACTGCAGCGATTCAACTGAACAACGGTAGCGAGAAAGCTCGCAAAATGGGGCAAAACTCACTTAACAACGGTCTTTGATTAGCAACAAAAAAAAATTGGGGCTCAGTTGTGGTCGTAAGTCAAGGACTGCCTGTAATACCTAAAGTCCTCAAGGCTTCCACACAAATGACAAATTGAGTTTCCGAGAGGGGGGGGGGGGAAACTGTGCTGAATTTTAGCGTTAAAATTTGAGAACCACAAAGCAGGTTGGGCAGCGAGATCGGAACCCTGGGATTTAATGACAACTCATTTGTCTGAAATGGTGTAGGGCAGCGATGGCGAACCTGTGGCACGCAGAGCCATATCTGAGGGCACACGAGCCGTCGTCCCAACTCGGCTCCACCATGCATGTGTGCGCGCTTCCCGCTGGCCAGCTGGTTTTCGGGTCTCTGCTGCGCATGCGTGGGGGGTGGGGCGCATGCAGATGTCCGTGCATGCACAGGGTGCACGTGCAGGGGTTGTGTACACATGCATGGGGGGAGCACAGGGGGAGCAGCGCATGCACGGGGAGGGGTCCGGAGCTCTGTTATCGGCTACAGAGGCCTTCAGAAAAGCCTTGCAGGCTGCAGAAGAAATGGGCCGAGGTGTGGGAGGCCTGGTTGCAACTATATGAAGGTAAGTAGTAGGGCAGTTCCACTTCTGTTTCGTTTCCGAACTTCCGGTTGGCCCGTTTGGCCGTTTTTCGCTCTCCCCAGGCTTCAGGAGGCTTTCCTGAACCCTGGGGAGAGCGAAAAACAGCCCAATGGGCCTACAGAAAGTCCGGAGGCTTCAGTGAGGCCTGTGCGCATGCACGGGGGGTTGTGCGCATGCGGGGAGGGCAGCGGGGGGGTTGTGCGCATGCGCGGGGGAGGGCATTGCATTATGAGTGTGGGCACGCACGCGCACGCTATCGCGCGCACCCTTTTGGCACCCAAGCCAAAAAAGGTTCGCCATCACTGGTACAGGGTCTCCTGCTTGAGCAGGGGGTTGGACTAGAAGACCTCCAAGGTCCCTTCCAACTCTTCTGTTATTCTGTCCAAAACCAGCTTCCCTAACCCCACCTGGGCACTCTCCTGCTTATCCCTGAAAGTCCACAGGCGCTCTTGGACACTTTCGCAATCCAGGTAAAGGCTTTGCAGTTTGGCTTCAGCTAGCAACAACTGTTTCCTACACCGGCAGTAATTCAACACCAGCTCATAAAACTCGTGTCGGTCCTGGTAGGCCCTGCTGCCAAATTCCTCCGCGTAAGCCTCGACGTTCCCCAGCCAGGAACAGGGCTCGAAAACCTTCAGCTGCTCTTTGGTAAAAGGAATCGGTTCGGGATCTGCTGGAAGTTCAGGATACAATCTCTCCCCACGAGGCGGCAGCTGGAAGGTAAAACCCGGCACTCCTTCGGATAACAACACTGAGAGATCGGGGTACAGCTTTTTCAAGGCGGGGGCCTCCACGGGTGCTTTCACTCCCGTTTGGGGAATGGAGACGGGAGCATGGACCTTTTCGGAGGTAGGGGCAGCTGGATGCTCCATAGGGCTACTACGGGGTGCACTTTCCGTGGGTGGAGTATCTTTTGCCAACGAGTCACAAGTCCTCTTGCCGTTAACTGCTCCTTCCTTGAGATCCCGCCCGTCCACCACTGCAGCGTCTTTCTCCTCCTGCAAAGATGTTGCACCCAGGAGAGGTTGTGTTTGGGGAGCTGCTGGGGGTCCTTCATTTTTAATAGTGAGCGCACTTGGCGGCACTTTGGTGTCCTTGTTCCCGGTTTCCTTCTGGGCGGCTTGAGGGCAGGGCCTGGATTCTGAAACGAGTCCTTCAGGCGTTCTGTTCTCCTGCAAAGCCTCTTCGTCAATCTTTTTGCATAAAGATGGTTCGGTTGTCCCGCTCTCTTTCTCTTCGTTCTTCTTCTTTTTTTCCTAGTGGGAATTAAAACAATTTAAAAAAAAACAAAAAAAACACCAGCTTAATCATCAGGAATAAAGGCACAATGGAAAAGTCCTATTCAATACAATCAAGTGATAGCAACATTGGTTTTACCCAAATTAGTAAGGATCATTCACCCTTTAGGCCGGCGGGAGGGGGGGAGGCGTTTCCAAACCTGGCAACTTTAAGACTTGTGGACTTCAACTCCCAGCATGGCTGACTGAGGAATTCTGGGAGTTGAAGTCCACAAGTCTTAAAGTTGCCAAGGTTGGGGAGACACCTGTTTTAGGCCTCAAGTAGCAAAAATCCTTCAGGCAATCATCCTGAGAAATATTTGTCTGGACTTTTGGAAGACTGTTTAACTAGGTAAATTTAGTAATGGAGTAGAAGAATATATCACCCACTGCCGGAAGGAATTTTAAGGGGCAATTATCGTTATTACAGTAGTTTAAAACTGTGGCTGTCTATCTTGTCCCATTTGGTTGGGTAGAAGTTAAGGTGCTGAACTAGAAATAATTATCATTATTACAGTAGTTTAAAACTTTGGTTTTTATCTTTATCTTATTTTACGCCACTTGCTTGGGATAAAGGTTAAGGTGCTGAACTAGAAACTAGGGGGCTGTGAGTTAAAGATATACCTACCGACAGTATAATTATTAAAAAAATTCTCGACTGCGCTGAATTAGATAGAATGACGATGGAATTAAATGAGGAGGAGGATTCGGAATATTATGAAATTTGGAACGAACTATACGATTGGCTTGACAAGAGAAACCAAAATAAACCAAATTAGTAAATAATTAAATTAGCATTGTTAATACTATGATGTCTATGTATGTTAAAATATGATACTTATGTTACTGAATTATAATTAAATATATAAATGAAGAAGATAGTATAAGCATGAAATTATTGTTGATATAACCTGCTGTAATATAACCCTAGAGGTTTTGTATTGTTTTTTTTGTATTGTACTGTATTTTTTGTGTATGTTGTTTTTAAATATAATATTAGAATAACTTTATTGTCACTTTGAATGTACACTAATCGGCATACATTAAAATGAAATTTGTTGCATACAGTTCTCAAAGGGTCACCACCTCCAATATAGACTACATAAACATGACAAAATAAATTAATCATAAATACAGATTTCAATAAAAACTATTTTAAAAAAAGAGAGAGAGAATTAGGGGCAAGTAGCAAAATCTTCAAAACTTGGACAGGAACTGCTGGAGCTGCTGTATTAGGGGTTCAAATGGATTGCGTTGGGGTTCAAAGGGAGAGGGCTGCTGGATTGATGCTCCCTCCCCTCATTCTCTGCTCTCTACCCGTCCATCTTTCTGTTTCGGTGATCATCTAGTTGTACACGTAGTCCTCAACTTACAACCACAATTGAGCCTAAAATTTCTGCTGCTAAGCAAGACAGTTGTGGCGCTCACATGACCTCCATATGCTGCAGCCGTCATAAATATGAACCAATTGCCAAGCGTCTGAATTTTGATCACGTGACTATGGGAATGTTGCAACCGTCGCAAGTGTGAAAAATGGACATAAGTCACTTTTTTCAATGCCGTTGTAACTTCAGGCACTAAACAAACTGTGGTAAGTCAAGGACTAGTTGTATTTCTCATTGTGTTTTTTTTCCTTGTTTATTTTATTGCTTCTTTATTATTGTGTGTTTTATTCACACTCTTTTCATTTCTTCCTTTTTATTGTTGCAAGCTGCCTAGAGTAGCCAGCCCCACAGCGAGATAGGCGGCAAATAAATTTAACAAATAAAAAATAAAATAAAATAAAATTAATGAGTTCATTAAGGAAAAGACAGTTTGAACATTTTGCATTTCTTGGGTTTTGGCACCCTGGAGTGGAGCTTCTGTTTATGACATAAGCCACCAGTGTCCTCATCTCTTGGGGAAACCACCATCAAACTTTAACTAAACCAGATACATTCATACATAAATACTCATCCAACACAGACACACACACACACACACAAATTCCCTTCTGAACCTTCCTCAAGATAGACAGCCACTTGCTTGGGATAAAGGTTAAGGTGCTGAACTAGAAACCAGGGGGCTGTGAGTTCTAGATCTTCCTTCGGCTTGAAATGCGGCTGGGTGACTTTGAACCAGGGGTGAAATCCAGCAGGTTCTGACAGGTTCTGGAGAACCGGTAGCGGAAATTTTGAGTAGTTCGGAGAACCAGTAGCGGAAATTTTGAGTAGTTCGGGGAACCGGTAGCGGAAATTGAGTAGTTCGGAGAACCAGTAGCGGAAATTTTGAGTAGTTCGGAGAACCGGCAAATACCACCTCTGGCTGGGTGGGGTGGGAATGGGGTGGGAATGGAGATTTTGCAATATCCTTCCCCCAGGAGTGGGGAGGGAATGGGGATTTTGCAGTAACCTTCCCCTGGAGTGGGGTGGGAATGGAGATTTTGCAGTATCCTTCCCCTGCCACGCCCACCAAGCCACGCCCACCAAGCCACACCACGCCCACCAAGCCACGCCCACAATCCGGTAGTAAAAAAAATTGGATTTCACCACTGCTTTGAACCAATCTCTCTCTCTCTCTCTCTCTCTCTCTCTCTCTCTCTCTCTCTCTCTCTCTCTCCCCCCCCCNAACCCGCCTCCCCCTTTCCCACCAGACTCTGGTCGCTGCTGCAGTTGGAAAAACATCACCTGAATCTTAACAAATGAACAAAGCCAGCTGGATGACTTTTGGGGCCTGTCTCTCTCTCTCTCTCTCTCTCTCTCTCAGCCCAACCCACCTCACAGGGTTGTTGCTGTGGGAAAAATGGGAGGAGGAAGGAGTATTAGGTATGTTCCCTGCCTTGAGTTATATTCCATATTAACATTCAGGATAAAATCACAACAATAGCAAAAACCACATAACCTGTGAAGTGGGTCGTATATAAACATGAGCCGCGGTGGCGCAGTGGTTAGAGTGCAGTACTGCAGGCTACTTCAGCTGACTGCTAGCTGCAGTTCGGCAGTTTGAATCTCACCAGGTGCAAGGTTGGCTCAGCCTTCCATCCTTCCGAGGTGGGTAAAATGAGGACCCAAATTGTTGGGGGCAATATGCTGACTCTGTAAACCGCTTAGAGAGGGCTGTAAAAGCACTGTGAAGCGGTATATAAGTCTAAGTGCTATTGCTATTGCTATCCCACAATTAAATGAATAAAATGTGCAAATAGAAGCATTTGAAATGTGGATTTACAGGCAGCTGTTACGTATAAACTGGGTTGACAAAGTCAGAAAGGAGGAGGTGATAAACCGCCTGGGAAAGCCAAGGGAAATCATCAGAACCATCAAAAAGCAAAAGTTAGAATATTTCGGACATGTGATGCGACACCCAGAAAAATACGCCATACTTCACTTAATCCTCCAGGGAAAGATTGAAGGCAAATGAGGTCCGTGCAGAAGAAGAACATCATGGCTTCAATATTTAACGGACCGGTTTGGACAAAACTCAACAGAACTTTTTCATGCGACTGTTGATAAAAATAGGATCGCCAACGTGATCGCCAACGTCTGATGACGGATATGGCACAAGAAGAAGAAGAAGAAGTGCAAATAGTATCAGAATATTTTAGTGGGGTTTCTTTGTTACTTCATTTGCGTTCTGCCACCCATTTGGGTCTCTCAGGAAGGGATGGGAATGGGGGGGGTTATATCTGGAGGGGTCTTATTTAACAGTTTTAAATGTCTTTTTAATTTTATTAGACAGTTAAGTGAATTTTCCCCTTTTTACGACCTTTCTTGCCATACTTGTTAAGTGAATCACTGTGGTTAAGTTAGTAACATGGTTGTTAAGCGAATGTAGATTCCCCATTGACTTTGCTTATCAGAAGGTCACAGGTAGTGATCACCTGACCCCAGGACACTGCGACCGTCACAGATACAGGTAAGTCCTTGACTTACGACCACAATTCAACCCAAAACTTATGTTGCTAAGCGAGACAGTTATTAAGTGAGTTTTGCCCCATTTTATGACCCTGCCATGGTTGCTAAGTGTATCACTGCAGTTGTTAAGTGAGTAGCACGGTTGTTAAGTGAATCTGGCTTCCCCACTGACTTTGCTTGTCAGAAGGTCGCAAAAGTGGATCACGTGACCTTGGGAAAACAGCAACGGTCGTAAGTATGAACCAGTTGCCGAGCATCCGAATTTTGGTCACGTGATCATGGGGAATGCTCCAAAGGTCGTAAGTGTGAAAAACGGTCGTAAGTCACTTTCCCCAGTGCCGTTGTAACTTTGAACGGTCACTAAATGAACTGTTGTTAAGTCGAGGACTATCTGTACACACCGGTTACCAAGCGTCCGAATTTTGGTCACATGACCACGGGGATGCTGCCAACAGTCGTTAAGTGTCACAAACCATCATAACAATCACATTTTTTCAGTGCCGTTGTAACTTTTGGTCACTAAAGGAACTGTTGCAAATCAAGGACTACCTGGATTGCAGCTACGTCATTTTTTTTTAAATGGTTCTGATCACTGATGGAATCAATCGTAATTTTTACACGTGTGGGGCTGCATGTTTAAAAACAGCTGAAATAATAGACAAGAGACACACACACCAAAAAAAAAAAACCCTGACCAGAACAAAATCCCTTTCTCCTCCACACATTTTTCTTCTCCAGCAATTGGTATTTTCGTCTCCATTTAAGCTATTGCAACAAATGAGGGGGGGGAGAGAGAATCCTTATTTAGCAACTTCTTGTTATTTTGAAAGATCTCTCCTCTCTAGCAAGACTTCCCTAGTTAATAAAAAAAGCTTTCTATCACAAGACACACAAATAAAACGGTATGTGCTAAGGGGGGGAAAAAATCACATGAGGGCCATGTTACTCAATCGGCCTTGGTTTTAGCTCCCAAGTAAACCCTGATCCAGAAAAGGTTTCACAAACCACCATTGTTTTTGAACACCAAAGGGCTTCCAGGTTCCCATAGGTCAGTGATGGCGAACCTTTTTTGGTTCGCGTGCCAAAAGGGTGTGTGTGCGTACACATGCCCACACCCATTCCCTCCCCCACGCATGCGCACAACCCCCCCACTGCCCCCTGCGCATGCGCACACCCCCCCCGCCCTCCCCGCGAATGCACAAAGGCCTCACTGAAGCCTGGGATGGTGAAAAACGGCCCAAAAGACAAACCAGAAGTTCGGAAAAACGCACTTCCGGTTTGCCTGTTGGGCTGTTTTTCGCACTCCGGGGCTTCAGGAAGCTTCCCTGAAGCCTCCGGAGGGCAAAAAACAGCCCCATGA
>QLTV01003658.1:1687306-1703209 GCA_003457575.1 Thermophis baileyi
ATAGTAATAATATAAATTACTTTGCTAAATTCCTAACAAATATTCAAAAATAATTTTTATTTCTTACACCACATACAAACAGTTGTTCAACTTGTATAATTCTAATATTCTAATATTAGAATACACATTATTAAGCTTTCATAAAATATTTTGCTTCATACTCCTTTTCTTTTCATTTCCCTTTATCCCACATCTTTCACTCTCATCCAAATTTTTTATTCTTTTTTTTTAGGTTGTCTCCCATATACTTCTTTTAGATCATTTATTTCATCTGCTTTTAAATCTGTATTTAGACTATAATCTCTAGCTTTCTCTTCCCTTGTCTTTTTCCCTCGTTGTTTTGTTCTATGACTACCTGTTCTAGCCCCTTCTTCTTCTCCCCAACTATCTTCCTGTTTCTCCCATTTCTTCTTCATACCTTCTAAAATATTTTCCTTCTGCTCTGATCCCTTTTTCACCATCAATTTTACTATTATTCTCTCGTTGTTATCTTCTTCTTGTTGTTGATTTCCCAATTCTGCTGTCTCCTCCACTGTTTCAGGTTCTTCCATTCTTTCCTCGTAGTTCTGGTCTATACTTGTTATTCCTTGTGTTATATTTTCCAGTTTTTGCTCTATATGATCCAGATATTTCCATCATCTCCTTACATTGTTCTTTTCTGATATCCTTAATGTCTTGGTATGTCTGCTCCAGATCTTTATCTCCACTTATTTCCATTTTACAATCAAACCAATTTTAAAAGAAGAATCCAGGGGATTATCCACGTCTCTTTCAATCTTTTTTCAGCAATATTGTCCAAGAAAAATAAAAACTCCCAAAGTTGCACAGTTCTCCTCTTAGCAGCAGATGGCGCTCCTGCTTCAGTTCAGTATTGCTTCTCTTCCTTATGCCAATAATCCAAATTTAATCATTTTAAATTGTAAATCCAATATATGGGTGAGTAAATAATAATCAGTTTGATAGTAATAAAATAGTAACAATTTCCAGGTCGACTTCCAGTATTTTAAAAAATATCTTTCCAAAGCCACGTCTTCATTTTGAGAGTTCAAAAAAAAAATTTTTTTTTAGTTTCCTTTAAAAAGTTCTCCTCTTAAATCAGTGGTTCTCAACCTTTCTAATTTGTTCCAAATTCGGACCCTCTGACAGGAAGAGTTTGGAGCCGGCCGTGGAGTTTGCGGACCAGGCTTCCAATTTTGCTGGAAGTCCAACCGGAAGTCCTTTGGGAATGGTTTTGAGAGGCCTGCGCATGCGCAAAGCATTCTGCGCATGCGCAGAGGGTAAAAGAACTCAAATGGCGGCGTCCGGGCTACCAGCTGTCCGGCGACCCACAGCACGGCCGAACCGGGACCTTTTCACCCCTGCAGTCACGGTGGCACCAAGATGACGGGCTAACGCGCGCGGCGACCCCTGTGAAATGGTCGTTCGACCCCCAAAGGGGTCGCGACCCACAGGTTGAGAACCGCTGTCTTAAATATTATAATTTCCTTTTAGTGTATTTTTTCCACTGCTAGCACATAGCTCCAATATACTTCCCCCTCGTGTTTCTTGGGGTTTTTTTTTTTTTTTTTAAATTCTTTTGCCCAGATCACAAGCCGCTCACTTTCTCTGCTCCTGCTCTGTCTTGGGTATTCTGGTCATCTTCGGCTTCATGACAGCCATGTTTGCTGCCGCTGCTCCCAGTCGTCGGCTGAGGGGGCTTTCCAGGTCAGGGAGGGGAGATGCGGCTCCCCTCTACCTGCTAGGCGGTCCCCCTTTGCTTCGCCACTCTTCCGGAGTGGCTATGGTCCAAATTCGGACCCTCTAAAAAGGAAGAGTTCGGAGCCGGCTGCGGAGCTCGCGGACCAGGCTTCCAATCTCGCTGGAAGTCCAACCGGAAGTCGCCTGCCTTGGAGTTCTTATTGAATGGGATGTATTACTTGGAACCTTGACAACAAGTGCCTGTCACTCCCATGAGTGAAGCTTCACACATGAGGGCAAGCAACCTCCACTCGCGTGTGAAGCTCCATTCGTGCAAGTGGAGGGCTTGCGCCAGAGATGGGATTCAGCAAGTTCTGACCAGTTCTGGAGAACCGGTAGCGGAAAATTTGAGTAGTTCGGAGAGTAAATACCACCTCTGACTGGCCCCGCCTCCATCTATTCTCTGCCTCCCAAGTCCCAGCTGATTGGGAGGAAATGGGGATTTTGCACAGTAGTGGGTTCTAAAACCCTTTACTACCTGCATGCGCAGAAGCATCCCGGGCGGGTGGGCGGAGCATCCCACCGCCGCCGCCACTACCAGTTCTAAGAACCGGGCCGAACCGGGAGCAACCCACCGCTGTAACCTTCCCCTGGAGGGAATGGAGATTTTACAGTATCCTTCCCCTGCCATGCCCACCAAGCCATGCCCACCAAGCCATGCCCACCATGCCATGCCCACCAAGCCATGCCCACCAAGCCACACCACGCCCACATAACCGGTAGTAAAAAAAATTTGAATCCCACCACTGGCTTGCGCGCACACCAATCGCACAAATGGAGTTGTGCGCATGTGTGCACCTGTCACTCACACACTCACTCACACACACACACCGGCAACCACGCTGGAAAGATTGGGGACCACTGGTTTAGAATATACCGTAATTTTCCAACCTTTTGGCTTGCCTGGGCTGCACTGAGTTAAGAGGTGTGTGTGTGTGTGTGTGTGTGTGTGTGTGTGTGTATGCACACACACACAATGTACAGTATATTAATAACACTCTTTTTAATGTACTTTTTATTATCTTGTGGGCCGCATTATTAGCTATCCAGGATTGCATGCAGCTTGGACACACCTGGTTTAGAACACAGAATCATAGGATCGGAAGGGACCTCAGAGGTCATCTAGTCCAACCCCCCCCCACAAGGCAGACTTTATACCAAGTCAAATGGTTATCCAGGCTATTTTTGAAAGGTTTCCAGTGATAGAGCACCCACAACCCCAGGAAACAAACTGTTCCATTGATCAATTGGTTCTTTCTCCTTCCATCTGTAGGTTGGATCTCTTTTTAACGAGTTTTCATCCTGTTGCTTCTTGTCCTAAACATTTAAAGGTTTGGCAGCTGTTGTTCCTATATCTTCATGTCATGTCTCATTCTCTGTTTTACTCTAGTTTGAGCTGGATTCCATTTCAACTGGGTCCATGCAGACCATGCCTCAACTTTGATTTGAGAGCTGGATTCCTGCAGACCACCGAAGAATCTTCTTTGTGGCAATCCATGGAGGTTATTTCACCTCCAGTCCTTCGTAGAAAGTTAGGCAGCGTAAGATTGCTCTCCCCACCAGCAACCCTGTCCCTCATATGGGTCATGCCAGAAAAGAATGGACTTATTGAAGGATCCAATCTGGGTCGGTCACCAGGGATCAGAGGTTTTGACTTCGGAGTTTTCGAACTTGTGCTGGAGCCCATCTTCTGGGAATTTCTCTCCAGCAGTGTGTGCTGTTCTGTGTGTAGTATTTATAGTGCCTGTTGTGTGTGGCTGTTTAGATATTGATTGGGGTGTGTTGATGACTACGTTTTAAAGCCATTGGCTGTCATTTGCTTGTGCTGCCCAGCCCTCGCCTTCTAAGTACTTGATAGGTTGGTGGTAAATCAGCCCTCCTGTTGACTGACAAGGGGCCTGTTTCCCAGGCTTCAATCACTTCCCTGGCTGTTTTTGTGCCTGCTCGTCCGACAATCTTAGTAGCAGCAAAATTGAATGTGTCCCCTTGTTCGTTGCAGTGTGAGGCTACCAGTGAGTTTGGGCCTCCTCGTCTGACCGCTCGCTTGTGTTCTTGGAATCTGGTGGTTAGCTTCCTCCCCATGTGTCCTATATAGTCACAGGGGATCCAGTAGATTACATTGGAAGTATTTCCCACTTCCAAGCAATCTTTACAATGCATAGTTTGTCCTTGTACGATAGCCTCTGGTCGATGTGCGATGCCCACTTGCAGATCTCACACAAGCAAAAGAATAGCTAATGACTTAAAAGCCATCCATCAACACACCCCAATCAACATCTTAAAAAAAACCCACTTACAACAGGCACTATGAATACCACACACAGAACAGCACACTTTTTGGTGTGTGGTGTCTGAGCTTAGTTGTTTTTCTTGCAGACGTTTCATTACCAAACTAGGTAACATCATCCGTGTTAGTAGGTTGTGAGTTTGCTCTCAGTTTCCATACAATGGATGGTCTTGATGAAGAAACCACCAAAAATACTCCCACCACCAACATTGACAGGGCAAGCTACTTGTATATAAACTGAGAGCAAACCCCACACCCTTGTAGCACTGATGATGTTACATAGTTTGGTAACGAGAGGTCTGCGAGAAAACAATGATCCTACAGAAAAAACCTATACAAATGGAAAAAGTTTCCTAAATTAACAGAGCCCACCTATACCCAACAAAGCAGTTGTCACATCAAGAACACGGTTTAATATTAATTGCTTATTTTTTTTTCCTCCTAAAATAACTCTTAGAATTCATCTTCCAAAAATAGAATAGTAACAATAGAAGTGGGGTAGGATTAAAAGTATGGATGACCAAAAAAAGGCAGAGAGCAATCCTGCAGCAACCTGATTTGGCTTCCAGAAGTTTCCATAAGTACGTAATATAGCAACCACACATTATCTGTCCCTCGTAATCATGAGGACTAGAGACTTGCTTGTAACTGAAAGGAGAGTTTCACAGGCCGCTGACTCCGCACCATCACAATTCAAAAGTCCAGGAGAAGAATTAACCTGAACGTTACTGCAATTCCCACAGATTGATTCCCGAGTCATTTGCAGACAAATAAGTATTTTAATTATTATTGCTTCTTGAATCTTTCTTATTGAATCAGGAAAGAGTCCATTTGCTTTAGATTTCACTGGATTAGAAGACTAAAAAAAAAAGGGAAGGTAATCAGAACTCTATAAGCTTTCCCACCACTCTCCAACAGAATTAAGTAATGTCTAAGAATTAAGGCTAATATCATGGGATTGTCTTGTTCCATCCTCACAACAACCCTGTGAGGTAGGTCAGGTTAAAAACTGCAGTGTTTCTCAAGACAACCAATTTTAAGGTAACACACCCATATGCGTAATCCTTTTGATGTCAAACCCCCTCCCCTTTTACTAATTAAAAAGGCAAAGGGTCCAAGGATGTGGTCAAAAAAAGGCAAGATTGTGGCTCTAAGGATGCAGTTGATACTACAGCTGCCATCTTGACTTTTTTTGACCACATCCTGAGAAGAACCCCTGCAGGGGGTTTTATCCCTTCCTTTAAATGAATAAAACAACAGAATATTGGTGTTATTTGCCAGAAAACTAGCATTCTCTTGGTACTTCTCTGCTGTGGAACCATCCTCCATCTTTCCAAAATGTTCTCCTCTGATTGTGTTTTTAGAACAATAATTAATGCACCCCAAAAAAGAGCAAAACTCCATTTAGGGAAGTATATGGAGACAGCTTTTAAAATGCTGCTATTTCATTTCCTCATAGAGGTATCGTCGAATAAAAGACTCCAAGATCTAGAAGGAAGAAAACGATCAGAGTGAGAAAAATGCAGACTGGATCCATCTACAAGTAATCCTCGACTTACGACCACAGTTGAGCCCCAAATTTCTTGTCGCTAAGTGAGACATTTGTTAAGTGCATTTTGGTCCATTTTACGACCTTTCTTGCCCCAAATGTTAAGTGAATCATTGCAGTTGTTCAGTTAGTAATATGGTTGTTAAGCGAATCCAGCTTCCCCATTGACTTTGCCTGTCAGAAGCTTGCAAAAGGGGATCACGTGACCCCGGGACACTACGACCGTCGTAACTATGAGTCAGTTGCCAAGCATCTGAATTTTGATCATGTGACCATGGGGAGGCTGCAACAGTCGTGAGGGTGAAAAACTGTCATATGTCATTTTTTTCAGTGCCATTGTTACTTTGAACGGTCACTAAATGAACTGTTGTAAGTCGTGGACTACCTGTACTAAACTAAGCCATGATCTGTGATTTGCTGATTAAAACACAACTGGCACTTTGTGGTAAGCCAAGATCCATGATTCCAAATTGCAAGAGTTGAATTCTTGCCATAAGGTAAGCCCAGTTCGAGCAAACCTTATTTGGGGAGATTAATACGATATGTTAGTTTATGACTTAGCATCTTGCATTAATCTAGCAATACTCTTTGTAAGCTATGGTTGATGATTGAGGATCTAGTGTACAATCAGCAAATCTTGTGTATTCACACTTAAGAATAGCCAAAGTATAACTGTCAGTTAAACCATAACTTAACACATTTCAAGCAACTTGCGGGGACTTCAACTCCCAGAATTCCTCAGCCAGCATTAAAAACCTTGAAGGTTTTTAAGAAGTGATTGGACAACCCTTTGTCTGAAATGGTATAGAGCAGGTGTATCAAACTCAAGGCCCGTGGGCCAGATCCGGCTCATGGGGTTCTTAAATCTGGCTCGCGGGGCCGGCCTGGAAATAGCAAAGGACCGGCCCGCGGTGCCTCTGGCAGCCAAAATGGGCCACGTGGGGGCCGTGCAAGGCCCCCCGCACCCCGTTTTGGCTGGCCGGGTGCTGCAGGAGGCATCCATCCCTTCTCCCCCCACCAGCCGGGAGAACTACAATGCTGATCCGGCACTCGAAAAAATCCAATTTGACACCCTTGGTATAGAGTTTCCTGTGTGAGCAGGGGGTTGGACTAGAAGACCTCCAAGGACCCTTCCAACACTGTTATTCTGTTAGTCTGGTGTGGCTGGCTGGGGAATTCTGGGCATTGAAGTCCACACATCTTAAAGTTGAAAAACACTGCCTTAAGAGGTTGTATAAACACAGAGATATTCGGTATTATTCTACTCCAGTAATATGCTTAATTAAATAAGCTCTTTAAATTCCTTTTCTAAATGACCAAACTTACCATCTCTGGGCTAATGGGGATGAATTAAGCTATATCCATCCACGGAAGCATAGTTAGCTTCCCCTATAAAAAGAAAGGTGACAATTAATCCACAAGGAAAAATGTCTGAACCCAAATTTAAAATGGCAAAACTGTACTTGATTAACCACCAAGTTGGGTAAGAACAAAAAAAAAAAATCATTTAGGAAATATCAGAGAGGTGTAAAGTCTGCTAATTAAGATTAGGAGATTCACAAAATGTTTATTACAAGCAGCTGGAGACAATTCAAATCAAAGTCAGGAACTAAACATTATCAGTTAAGGATCCAAAATTAACCATTCCCTCCTTTTAAGGTGCTCTTTGTCCACAATGCAGGTAGTCCTCAACCTTTCGACAGCTTTAAGTCATCGTGGTCATTAAGCAAGTCATCATGTGACCGATTCCTGATTTTATGACATTTTTTTGCAGCAGTTCTTAAATGAATCACCAGGGTCATTAAGGGAACCCAAGGAAAGTCATTGTCTGTCATGCACATTGTTTGCTGGAAACTGGAAGTAAATGCCAGTTTCCTGCAAAAAAAGTGTAAACCACGATCACGTGACTTGGATGCTGCAAATGGCTGTAAATGTGGTTTGATTGCCGAGTGGCCAAAATGTGATCACATGACCACAGAGAGAGAGGCAGCCGTTGGCACTTCGACTCTGGGTCATAAAAAGTACCTTTTGGGGGGGGGGTGTCCGTTGTAACTTTGAACAGTCGCTAATTGACCATCGTAAGTTGAGGACTACCTGCGTGGGAAATTTTCATGCACCTGTTTTCCATAATGTTGGGAAAAAGCAGAAGGGGATGGGGAAATTAATTCTCTGCCTTCCCGCTATCACAAGCTCTCTCTCCTCGCTCAATTTCCATTTTTAACAAGGCTGGAATTCTGCTTCAAAGTTCTCCGTCCGTGGTCCCCCATTTTGCAAAAAGATGGAAGACCCGAGGGGGTGCAAGGTTTACTCACCTGGTTCACTGGGAGGGATGGGCATCTGGGGTCTCCTGCAGGGGAGAAGAGATGCAGGTAAATCGGTCCAACCCAACTTCAGACCACCTTCAGGCAACTTGGTTTAAGCCAAGCCAGCACAACTAACTCTAACTCTCAAGCAAACCTCAACAGAGGACACGGCACTCATCCTAAATACAGGCAGTCCTCGAATGACGGCCACAGTTGGGCCACAAATTTCTGTCACAAACAGCTATTAAGTGAGCTTCTTGCCTCTGTCGTTAAGTGAATCCATGCAGTTGTTAAGTTAGTAACACGGTTGTGAAGTGAATCTGGCTTTCCCGTTGTGACATTGGCTTATCAGAAGGTCACAAAAGGGGATCACATGACTCCGGGGCACGGCAACCGTCATAAATATGAACCAGTTGCCAAGCTTCCGAATTTTGATCACGTGGACCATGGGGATGCTGCAATGGTCGTAAGTGTGAAAAACCACTGAATGAATGTCGTAAGTCGCAGACTACCTGTATATGACAGGATGCATTTTGGCTCTTTTTTTCTTTTCTTTTTTTATGGGACTGTAAGTTGCTCAAAGGAAGAAGTTTGTAGACATAAGTCAAGGACTAGTGCATTTTGTTATTATTCGAAAATAATATTATTCTTGGCAGAAAACTATGATGTTCGCATAAAGCAACTAAGTAAATAACTGAAAAGAACAACATTAGCATTAAAAAAAAAGTGCTTTTTCGTTCTTACGTGCCAGGCACTGGAACTTGGCTTCTTCTGGGCACTGCGTTCTTCTGTGTGTTATAATAATTTTCGTAGACTACAGGAACTGCAAAAAGCAGAAAGCAAAAAAAAAAAATTTTTTTTTGAAAAAAACAACTTGTTTTTCAACTAACATTGGCCCACATTGGATGGGATATGTTACTGGTGCTGAGATTACAATTCTTAGAATTCTGAGCCAGTGGAGAGAAGTATTCTGGGGTTTGTAGTAGTATTCTGAATTATATACTTTTTCTACCAAAACATGGTCCTGGATACATGTTTGTTTGTTTGTTTATAACCTGCTTTTATTATTTGTATGAATGACTCAAGGCAGGAAACATACTGAATACAGCACACCTTCCTCTTCTAATTTTCTCCACAACAACCCTCTGAGTTTGTTGGGCTGAGAGTGAGTGATTGGCCCAAGGTCATCTAGCTGAGTTTCATGCCTAAGGCAGGACTAGAACTCACAGTCTCCTGGTGATTGGCCCAAAGTCACCCAGTGTTGTGACCTAGGCTTCCTGATAAAGCATAAATCACAAACGTAGTCCCAAAAAACCTCTTTTTATTTCAACGGCTGTGAATTATGTGCATTCACAGCTGTAATAAGTCCCAAACAGTTTTAATTAGTCCGACAGAAGTCTGCCACAGTCTTTCGGCTGATAATCACCCACCTTTATCTCTCTTGACACGCTGCCAAAGACCTAACTGGCAAGTAGCTTTGCAAGGCCAAACGGAGCACAGATTCAAAATGGAGCTGCTGAGTTACACCGACCAGAAATGAACCAAGTTGCTTCCTGCAAAGCTCACATCCATTTGCTCCTCTTTTATGTCCTATGGGAGGGGCCAATCATCCCCAAGCCTTAATCCCGAGTAGCCCTTTTCTTCCTTAACTGTTCTTGCCTTATGGCAGCTCTGCGCATGCACGCATTGGGAACAGGCTCCAGACTCCAGGACTGGCCCATGTTCCTCCCCAGCCTTCTCACTGTCTGACTCTGCTGCCAGCTCCGCAGGCCGCTGGCGGACCACAACACCCAGATGGCTTTCATGCCTAAGGCAGGACCAGAACTCACAGTCTCCTGGTGATTGGCCCAAAGTCACCCAGGCAGCTTTCATGTCTAATACGGGAGTAGAATTCACAGTCTCCTGGTGACTGGCCCAAAGTCACCCAGGCAGCTTCCATGCTTAACGCAGAACTAGAATTCACAGTCTCCTGGTTTCTAGCCTAGTGTTTTAACCCTAAACAGGGGACTCGGGAGTATTTGTAGCGCTTGTGAAGTGGCTGTATTGATTGTTATATGGATGGATATGACTACCCCGGTTATGAATTTTGCTATATAATTTGCTATACAGCCAGAAAAAATAAAGTGGAGTGGAGTAAGAGGAAGTGGCGAGACACAAACTTTTAGAATTGATATCAACCCTTCGAATTCAAACCAGATCAAGGAAGAGGCACAGAAGGATCCTGGGATTGCAGAATCGGGTATAATAACAGAAACTTGAAATCCTATCCAAATTTCTCCCTATCGCCTCTTATGCTAAAGAAAATCAAGATGGGGTTAGCTTGAGTTTCTTTCTCACGCTCCTTTCTAGCTCTGGACTGTCGTCTTTTCTTCCTCTTCCTTGAATCTCTTATACATTCCCCCCCCCCCACAAATCACCTCCAAATTCCTTTACAGAACCGTGTTTCAAAGACATGAATTGAGCACTGTTTGAACATGAGTCCTTGGGCATCGGTCTCTTTACCTGGAGGGAGGTTGCCGGTCTTGCGAATATGTACAAAACACTCTATGTCGTTCCCGATGCTGCACTGCTCGAGGGCTTTGCGGATCTCTTCGTAGTTCTGTCACAGGGAAGAGAACATGGCTTTTAGTGGCAGGAAAATAACACACCTTGAATCACTCCTTTGTTCCCAAATCAAAATGCCATCACGGGAGGAGAAGCAGGGGGCAAGAGACTGCAGGCCACATCTTATGCTTACACACAAGCAATCAGGTTTGGAAGAAAAATCTTTGTGCTTTTTTTTTTCCTACGGATGAATGATTCCTTCATAGCAAAAATCAAACTTGGATCATCTATGGAATAGAAATAGAAATAATAGAAATAGAAATAGAAATAGAAATAGAAATAATAGAAATAGAAATAGAAATAGAAATAGGAATAGAAATAGAAATAGGAATGGAATGGAATGGAATGGAATGGAATGGAATGGAATGGAATGGAATGGTATGATAGAATATAATAGAATAGAATAGAATAGAATAGAATAGAATAGAATAGAATAGAATAGAATAGAATAGAATATATGGAACAGAACGGAATGGAATGGAACGGAATGGGACAAAACAGAACAGAACCGAAAATATGGAATGGAACAGAACAGAACGGAACAGAACAAACAGAACAGAAAACGTGGAGTGGAATGGAATAAGAATGGAATGGAATGGAATGGAATGGAATGGAATGGAATAGAATAGAATAGAATAGAATAGAATAGAATAGAATAGAATAGAATAGAATAGAATAGAATAGAATAGAATAGAATAGAATAGAACAGAACAGAACAGAACAGAACAGAACAGAACAGAACAGAATAATAGAATAGATTTTGTGATTCGGTTCAGAAAACTTTGTTTTGAAAATTTTGATAAGTTAGTTTTTGGAGAACTAACCTGATTCGGGGGGGGGGTGTTTCTGCAGATGTATCTGGATCAATTCAGAGATATCCAATTCAATTTAGCACTTCAAATCAATTTTTTTTAAAAGCATCAATTCAGAATTTTGATCAAAACCATCTCTGAACTGAATATTCACATCATGCCAGTTTCCTCAACTTCTGACAAGGAGTTTTCATTTTTAATAAACTCCACCACATCTTCTCCTGTAGAGGTAGTCCTCGACTTATGACTGGCCACTTAGCAACCGTTCAAAGTTATGATGGATCTCCGCACAGCTATAGCTAGTCCTCGACTTACGACCACAACCGAGGCCAAAATTTCCATTGTTAAACAAGACAGTGGTTCAGTGTATTTTGCCCCAATTTACGATCTTTCTCGCCACCGTTGTTAGGTGAGTCGCTGCAGTTGTTAAGTTGGGCATGGCTAGTCTAGTGAAGAGAAGGACATGGGGAGATATGATAACAATGTTCCAGTGGTGGGATTCAAATTTTTTTACTACCGGTTCTGTGGGCGTGGCTTGGTGGGCATGGTGTGGCTTGGTGGGTGTGGCAGGGGAAGGTTACTGCAAAATCTCCATTCCCTCCCGATCAGCTGGGACTCGGGAGGCAGAGAATAGGTGGGGGCGGGGCCAGTCAGAGGTGGTATTTACCGATTCTCCAAACTATTCAAAATTTCCGCTACCGATTCTCCAGAACTGGTCAGAACCTGCTGAATCCCATCTCTGCAGTGTTCCAATATTTGAGGGGCTGCCGCAGAGAGGAAGGGGGTCAACCTATTCTCCAAAGCACCCAAAGGCCAGACAAGGAATAATGGATGGAAACTGAACAAGGAGAGATTCAACCTGGCAATAAGGAGAAATTTTCTGACAGTGGGAGCAATCAACCAATGGAACAGAAATTGCCTTCGGAAGTTGTGGGACCTTCATCACTGGAAGCTTTCAAGAAGAGACTGGTGACTGCCATCTGTCAGAAATGGTGTAGGGTCTCCTGCTTGGGCAGGGGGTTGGACTAGAGGACCTACAAGGTCCCTTCCAACTTGGTTAATCTGTTAATATTTTAACAGAATAACAGAGTTGAAAGGGACCTTCGAGGTCTTCTAATCCAACCTCCTGCTCAAGCAGGAGACCCAATATCATTTCAGACATGTGGCTGTTCAATCTCTTTTTAAAAACCTCCATTGTTGGAGCACCCACAAATTCTGGTGGCAAGTTGTTCCACTGGTTAATTGTTCTCACTGTCCACAAATTTCTCCTTAGTTCTAGGTTGCTTCTCTCCTTGATTAGTTGATTAGATTTTGGGAGAGGGGAACCATCGAAATCAGAAAACTGGATCTCAAGGAATAGAAGAAGAAAAATGCTGATATTTCCTTCTTCTTTTTTTTTTAGTGCCATTGTTCTGATCAAAAGGGAAACCACAGCAGACATATAGTGCAGGAAGAAGAAACATGCTGGAAAGAAGAGAAAGGCCTTGATTCAGTCTTTTAAAAAATAATATTGCCAGTCTTTGTTTGATCCATATTCAGTTTTTCTGCCTCGAGGGTACTCCAGGCAAACCGAACAGGACTTAAAATCTGATATATACTAACCGTCGAAAGAATCCTCCCTCCCTCCCTCCTCCTTCCCAAAGGAAAACTGGGGAACGAACAAAATGGCAAGATCAATAGCCTGGTTATGCTCTGCCTCTTCTTAACTTCCAAAATGCAGTTCCCAGTATTCAATCTTGCCTCTTTCGCAGGTGGTCCTGGACTTACAACCATTTATGTAGTGACCGTTTGAAGTTACAAGGGCCCTGGAAAAAAATGACTTACAACTATCCCTCACCTTTCTGACCATCACAGAAAAACATTACATTTTTCGGTATCTGGGAGCCCATCTCCCAGGCAATGGCGACATCAATGGCGAGGTGCGAGCAAGGGTGAATGCATCCTGGAGCAGAGGTGGGTTCCTCCCGGTTCAGACCGGTTCACCCGAACCGTTAGCGAACCGCTGGTGACGTCACAGTGACGTCACGGATCCAGTTTGGTCGGTGCCGGTCCGTGGGCGCCATCTTTTTTTTAAAAAAAATTTTTTGAATTTTGTTTTGAATTATTATTATTATTATTTTTGAATTTTTTTGAATTTTGTTTTGAATTTATTTTTTTTTTTCCCCGGGGTTTTTTTTCTTCTGCACATGCGCAGAAGCCAAGTTTCCGGCACTGCGCATGCGTCACCATCTTGTTTTTGGCTTTTTTGGGGGGGGATTTTTTTTTCGATTTTTCGGCACTGCGCATGTGCGCGTGCGCAAAGTGTGCGTGTGGCCACGAGGCGCAGCCACGCAGCGCGGGAAGGAGCGAACCGGCAGCGAGGTAAGTTAAAACCCACCCCTGGCCTGGAGGCGTTGGCGAGAACTCACGTGTGTTATGTGACAGACGAATGCCAACCGGTCTTAAATCTAAGATTTACAAGACCACCATCCGCCCTGGTGCACTGTATGGCACTGAATGCTGGGCAGCAACAACAAGGGACCGAAAACTATCTCCACGCCATGGAAATGCGAAGGCTCCGTTGGATATCGGGCATCTCCCTTCTTGACCACATCACAAATGACACCATTCCAGAGCATTTTGGTGTGGCACCAATGACAGAGAAGATGAGAGGAAGGCTGACTCCGCTGGTATGGACATGCCCTGAGAGCAGCACCTTCCACCGTGGCCAAGACTGCCTACCAACTAGAAGTCAATGGCCAGCGACTTCGCGGGCGTCCAAAAGAGAGATGGCAAGACACCATCAATAAAGCTACAGGCCTGCGCCCTGGAGGCGCAGCTGACCGGGCAAAGTGGCATTCAATGATCCGAAAAGTGGACTCTGCACCGGCGGGAATACGCGAGGAAGAAGAAGACAGTGTCCCCGGTGTAAAAGTTGTTGTAAAATTGGATCCGATTCAACTTACAACCGCAACAACTTATGATGGAAACTCAAGTCCCAATTGCGGTCGTAAGTCGAGGACTACCTGTACAACTTCAATGGCAGACCCACATAGAATAAATTACGGTAGTCTAGCAGAGAAGGAGACAGACGGTTAGACCTCAGCTTCCAACGATTTGTTTAGTGACCGTTCAAAATGACAACGGTACTGAAAAAAGTGACTTATGACCGTTTTTCACACTTACGACGATTGCAGCATTCCCCCGTGGTCACGTGATTAAAATTCAGGGGCTTGGCGTCTGAGTTTACGACCATCGTAGTGTCCCGGGGTCATGTGATCACCATTTGCAGCCTTCCAAGCCAGTTTCTGACAAGCAAAGTCAATGGGGAAAGCCAGATTCGCTTAACGACCCCATGGTTCCCATGCTGCGGTGGTTATAAGTGTGAGGATGGATTGCGAGCCGCTTTTTTTCAACACCATTGTAACTTTGAACAATCATTAAACAAATGGTTATAAATCAAGGAATACCTGTAGTCTGAAAATCATCATCATCATCTTTTAATGACGCCATAATCCTTTGCAGGGTGGAGTCTGGGCAACTGAATGGAGCTGAGTGATTACTGGCCGGATGCCCTTCCTGTCGCCAATGCACAGTGATATTCAGCAGATATATTCTCATCGTGTCCAGAGAGAGAAATATCTGCCTCTACCTAGGATCAAACTCACAGCCTCCTGATTGTGAAGCGAGAGCTCCACCTCTAGGCCACTGCACTACTCTCCTGTAGTCTGAAAATGCCAACCCCAAAAAGTTTGTCAATGCCCGATCTACAGAAGGTAGGAATTGATGCTCCTTTCTTACATCATCATTCTTGACACAACCTTCCGACAGCTGATTGACATGCAACCACATAGCATTCCGAAAATAGTTGATCCGCTCGCATTCTTGACTCTCGAAGAACTGCAGGAGACACAGAAGAAGATCAGCTACTGAACTCAGAGAAGCAGCATTATATCGGAGGGGCTATGGAGATTCTCAGACATCCAGGTCATGGTTGTCCCAAAGGTGCTTTTTCAAGAGGAAACTGGACTTTCTGGTTTCTCTTTGAAGATGTTTCGCTTCTCATCCAAGAAGCTTCTTCAGCTCTGACCGGATAGTGGGGAATGGAAGGATTTATACTCCTTGCAGACAGCTGGTCATTTGCATCCTTTTAGAGGGTCATTGAGGCCACTTGGAGGTTTATCTGTGTCCTCAGGTTCACCTGAGTGGTGCAAATGGGTGTGGAGCCTTCTTGGAACTGCTGAAAGCATTTGCACTACTGACCCTGAGGACACAGACAAACCTCCTCCAAGTGGCCTCAACGACTCGCTAAAAGACTGCAAATGACCGGCTGTCTGCAAGGAGTATAAATCCATCCATTCCCCTCCATCCAGTCAGAGCTTTTTGGATGAGAAGCGAAACGTCTTCAAAGAAAAACCAGAAAGTCCAGTTGCCTCTTGAAACAGCACCTTTGGGATATATTGGAGTGGGTTTTTATTTAATATATTTATGAACTGGCCCCTTGGAGAAAGTTTGAGAAGGAAGCTAATAAATACAAAGCCACCATAAAACCATTAAAACTTGATCCCTTCCAGTTAGGTTTCAGGGCTGGGCTTGTGGTGGGACTTGGAATGGAAAAACCTACTGTTAGGT
>QLTV01003658.1:1705120-1732006 GCA_003457575.1 Thermophis baileyi
ACTCTGGCTGATTTTAAAAAGTTCAGCAGAGGCAAGCTGATTAGCACTTGGATAGGAAATATTGTAAGTGACAAAAAATATTGTAACCTTGAGCAGGGGTGGGCAACTATGACAACTTTAAGACCCGTGGACTTCACCTCCCAGAATTCCTGAGCCAACCATGCTGGCTCAGGAATTCTGGGAATTGAAGTCCACATGTCATAAAGGGGCCATGGTTCCCCTATGCTGGCTCAGGAATTCTGGGAATTGAAGTCCACACGTCATAAAGGGGCCATGGTTCCCCTATGTTGACTCGGGAATTCTGGGAGTTGAAGTCCACAAGTCATAAAGGGGCACAGACACAGAATAACAGAATTGGAAGGGACCTCATAGATCATCTAGTCCAACCCCCTCCCAAGCAGGAGACCCTACACCATTTCTGACAGATGGCAGTCCAATCTCTTTTTGAAAACTTCCTGTGAAGGAAAATATGAAGGGAAGGGAAGGGAAGGGAAGGGAAGGGAAGGGAAGGGAAGGGAAGGGAAGGGAGAAGAGAAGAGAAGAGAAGAGAAGAGAAGAGAAGAGAAGAGAAGAGAAGAGAACAGACACAGAATAACAGAATTGGAAGGGACCTCATAGATCATCTAGTCCAACCCCCTCCCAAGCAGGAGACCCTACACCATTTCTGACAGATGGCAGTCCAATCTCTTTTTGAAAACTTCCTGTGATGAAGCTCCCACAACTTCTGAAGGCAACTTCTGTTCCATTGGTTGATTGCTCTCACTGTCAGAAAATTTCTCCTTATTTCCAGGTTGAATCTCTCCTTGTTCAGTTTCCATCCATTATTCCTTGTCCTGCCTTCAGGTGCTTTGGAGAATAATTTGACCCCTTCAAATATTGGAACACTGCTATCATGTCTCCCCTGGTCCTTCTCTTCACTAGACTAGCCATGCCCAGTGCCCCACCTCTGGTCTAAAGATGAATGAACGGTCTAAAGATACAATGAACGGTTAAGGTAACTAGGTATGTCTAAGCCTAACGAAGAGAAGCTTAGAAGTGACATGATAGCAGTCTTCCAATATCTGAGGGGCTGTCACGTGGAAGAGGGATTTATTCAATTTATTCCCCGTAGCACCTGGGGGCAGGACAAGAAGCAACAGATGGAAACCTTATCAAAAAAGAGGCCCAACTGAGAACTAAGGAGAAATCATCTGACAGTGAGAACAATTAATCAGTAGAACGGCTTGCCTCCTGAAATTGTGGGATCGGACAACCATTTGTCCATAATGGTAGGAGTTCTCCTGCGAGACTCTGGAAAGAGTGCAGAGAAGAGCAACAAAGATGATTACAGGGCTGGAGGCTGAACCATATGAAGAACGGTTGCAGGAATTGGGTACGTCTAATCTAATGATGAGAAGGACTCAGGGAGACATGATAGCAGTCTTCCAATATTTGAGCAAATATTAAGCAAGTCATTAAAAGAATCTAGTTTCCCCAATGGGCGTTTTTTTTTTTGCCGGAAATCGGTGGTTTTCAAATTTGATATTGTTGTTAGTTGCGAAGTCGTGTCCGACCCATCGCGACCCCATGGACAATGATATATAAATAAATAAATTTTATGGGACAATGCTACTCCAAAGGAGAGAAGCAGTAACCGAAGAAGCGCATTTTAATGGTCCTCACATGTGCCAAGAAGGGGTGTAGATATAATCTGCAGAAAGAACTAGATTTTATTAAAAATGTATTCTAGGATCTATTTGGGATGGGGGAGGGGGGGAATCCATTTTCTTAAACTTGTTTGGCTTTCCGCCTCGTTGGCTTCTCCTTCGCTGGGTAAGTAAATCTCCCTTCTTTGGGTTTTCCAAAATAAACTATACCCATATGTGGAAGTATTTTACATGCAGCTGTTAAATTACAGGCTGCGTCCACAAAGGTCTCTACCAAACACTCAGCCATGTAGCTGAATCAGCAACTAAACTGTTGGTTCAGCTGAATATCTTATTTTTTGTAACAACAACACAGAGGAGAAGGAAAGAGAACGGAACCTAGAAACAATGGAGAATCCTGCCTCCGCCTTAAACATCACACTGAGAAACAAGATTTCTGCTTTACTGTTGCTGCGTTGAGTTTTGTTTACCTCACAAGCCTTGATGTGCTCATTCTGCCATTCTTCTCTGATCTTCTCCAGAGCGTTGACATTGTTCTGATACATCCTGTCTGCAAATGGGAAAAAACAACAAAGTTATTCAGTTGTGTTCTGCAGCTGCCAAAAAAAGCCAACACAGTTCTAGGCTGCATAAACAGAGGGATAGAATCAAGATCACGTGAAGTGTTAATACCACTTTATAATGCCTTGGTAAGGCCACACTTGGAATACTGCATCCAGTTTTGGTCGCCATGATGTAAGAAAGATGTTGAGACTCTAGAAAGAGTGCAGAGAAGAGCAACAAAGATGATTAGGGGACTGGAGGCTAAAACATATGAAGAACGGTTGCAGGAATTGGGTATGTCTAGTTTAATGAAAAGAAGGACTAGGGGAGACATGATAGCAGTGTTCCAATATCTCAGGGGCTGCCACAATGGGGTCAAGCTATTCTCCAAAGCACCAAAAGGCAGGACAAGAAGCGATGGATGGAAACTAATCAAGGAGATAAGCAACCTAGAACTAAGGAGAAATTTCCTGACAGTAAGAACAATTAATCAGTGGAACAACTTGCCTCCAGAAGTTGTGAATGCTCCAACACTGGACGTTTTTAAGAAGAGATTGGATAACCATTTGTCTGAAATGGTGTAGAGTTTCCTGAGCAGTGGGACAGCAGGTTTCCTGGGCAGGGGGTTTCCTGAGCAGGGAGTTGGACTAAAAGACCTCCAAGGTCCCTTCCAACTCTGTTATTCTGTGTTAAAAAGATGGTGGACCCAAATTGGAAACTCATCTTGAAACACAAGACAAAAAGACACAGGGATGAAGAGTTGGTTACAGATTCACCTGAGCAACTGACTGACATGGGATACCAATAATCCCCTTTTTAAGATCCTATAACCCCTTAATTCGGGGCAAAGTAGGGGCAACTAGTGAAATATTGGTTATCATACAGGTAATCCTCGACTTACGACCACAATTAGAAGCAGAATTTCTAGCGTAAGTCATTGCGGTTACAAGTCGAGTCAGACCCAACTTTTTGACAAAGTTTACATCGGGGTCATTCAGCAAAGAAGATATTTAACCAATGGGGCTGAAGTCTATATTTACCATATTTTTCGGAGCATAAGACGCACCTTTCCCCCCCCAAAAAAGAGGGTGAAAACCTGGGTGCGTCTTATACTCCGAATGTAGCCCCGCCCAGCCTCTCAAACGGAGGTTAGCTTCAGAAAAAAAAGCCTTTGAAATGGAGCTTCAGAAAAAAAGCCTCTCAAACGGAGGTTTCAGAGGCAGAAAAAAAAGCAAGGCGCAGAGCTCACAACCAACCAACGAACCTGTTGCTAAAATTCACCTCTGAGAACAGCTGATTGGGGGTATTCCGGGAGCACAATCCACCCACCAATCAGCTTTTTTCTTATTTTCCTCTCCAAAAACTAAGGTGCGTCTTATACTCTGAAAAATATGGTATATACATTTTAGGTAATTTCCTTCCTCTTTTCACTCCTACCTATTCCTTTTTTAAAAAACTATATTCTGTACGGCCTGAGTTCATACAAAATAATGAATCCTAAATCTGAATTCACACACAATTGCTGTGTTCACACAACATGTTATGCTCAAAATAAATCAAATTTTGACTCAAGCTCATGGACTGGTCCACAGGACACACTAAGACAATGACTGACCCCCAATTTCCTATCACTAACCTTAATAACTCCACTCACATAACATGCTAAGCTCGAGTTAATATATCACCGTTGCTGTGTTTGCGTAAGAGACAAACTCAGACATCTTATTTGTACGGTGGTAGTAATCCTGTTTAAACCCCGTGGTTAATTCACTTGGCTTTTTTGTTATATCATGCAGTCACAGTGTTCTTGTTGAGTTCAACAGAGGAGAATGATAGACAGTTACTGGCTTACGACAGAGGTGGGTTCCTCCCGGTTCAGACCGGTTCGCCCGAACCGGTAGTGACCTGCTGGTGATGTCACGATGACATCACGGATCCAGTTCGGTCAGTGCCGGTCCGTGGGCACCGCCATCTTTTTTTTTTAAAAAAATTTAATTTTATTTTTTGAATTTTTTTTTCTTCTGCATATGCGCAGAAGCCGATTTTCCGGCACTGTGCATGCGTCGCCATCTTGTTTTTGCCTTTTTTTTTTTTGCACTGTGCACCCATGAGGCGCGGCCACATGGCGTGGGAGGAAGAGAACCGGCAGCGAGGTAAGTTAGAACCCACCCCTGGCTTACGACCACAACTGAGCTCAAAATTTCTGTTTGTTAAGTCAGTTTTGCCCATTTTACGACCTTTCTTGCCACAGTTGTTAAGTGAATCATTGCAGTTGGTAAGTTAGTAACACGGTTGTGGAACAAATTTGGCCTCCCCATTGAGTATGCTTGTCAGAAGATCACAAAAGGGGATCACACAACTCCAGGACTGTGTAACCGTCATAAATGTGAACCAGTTGCCAAGCGTCTGAATTTTGATCACGTGAACATGGGGATGCTGCAATGGTGGTAGGTGTGAAAAACGGTCATGTCACTTTTTTCAGTACCGTTGTAACTTCAAATGGTCACTAAATGAACTGTTGTAAGTCAAGGACAACCTGTATTAAGGTAATGTGAAGCCAAAACATCTCTCTCATTCTCTCTCTCTTCCTTTCAAATTCTCTCTCTCTTGCTCTTTCTTTCGCTCTCTCTCTCATTCTCTCTCTTTGTTGTTCCCTTTCCCAATCTTTCTCTTTCTCTCTCTCTCTCCTCATTCTCTCTTTCTTGTTCCCTTTCCCAATCTTTCTCTTTCTCTCTCTCTCTCTCTCTCCTCATTCTCTCTTTCTTGTTTCCTTTCCCAGTCTTTCTCTCTCTCTCTCTCTCTCTGATTCTCTCTCTTTGTTGTTCCCTTTCCCAATCTTTCTCTTTCTCTCTCTTTCTTTCTTGTTCCCTTTCCCAATCTTTCTCTTTTTCTTTCTCTCTCTCTCCTCATTCTCTCTTTCTCTCTTTCTTCTCTCTCTCTCTCTCTCTCTCTTTCCCAATCTTTCTCTTTCTCTCTCATTCTTTCTTGTTCCCTTTCCCAATCTTTCTCTCTCATTCTCTCTTTCTTGTTCCCTTTCTCAATCTTTCTCTCTCTCTCTCTCTCTCTCTCTCTCTTTCTTGTTTCCTTTCCCAATCTTTCTCTCTTTCTTTCTCTCTCTGTGTCTGTCTGTCTGTCTGTCTGTCTGTCTGTCTGTCTGTCTGTCTCTCTCTCTCTCTCTCTCTCTCTGTCTCATACACACACACACACACACACACACACACACACACACATAAACCTTGGCTTAATCGAGTACAAGGAAGAGAATTTAAACTCTGCTGTCCTCTGCATGGAAACTTGTGAAAGAAACATGCAAGTTGTACAATGGGGCAAGACTCACTTGCCCCATTTCTCACATAGCAACATAAATTTCAGGCTCATTTGTAATCATAAATCGAGGACTACCTATACAGGATGTTTTCCCCCCTGGGCTGTACTACAAGCAGATAAATCCGTCAAAGGAAATTGTTACCGGGGAGAGGAAACAGCACTAATGGGGAAAGTCATTCAGGTCATGGTCGTCCCAAAGGTGCTTTTTCAAAAGGACTTTGTTTTTCCTTGAAGACGTTTCACTTCTCATCCAAGAAGCTTCTTCAGTTCTGAAGAAAGTCCAGTTGTCTTTTGAAAAAGCACCTTTGGGACATTGTTTCTAAACCTCAGGAACTTTAAGATGTGTGGATTCCAATTCCCAGAATTCCCCAGCCAGTCAAGTGAATCTTCCACAATTGGGACAACCAAATCAACGTGTTGACTTCAACTCCCAGAATTCTCAGCAATTCTCACACTGACTGGAAAATTCTAGAAGTTGAGTCTATACATCTAGAACAGTGGTTCTCAACCTTTCTAATGCCGCGACCCCCCCGTGCCCGCCGCCGCAACCCCCTTCCCGCATGGGATGAGGTGACAAAGGGGGCGTGGCACCAGGGGCGAAATGCTCCAGGTTCGGGCTTGCCTGCGGGTCGCCGGACAGCTGATAGCGTGGAAGCGGGAGACTTCGTCCGGACACCGCCATTTGGGTGCTTTTACCCTCGAGTGACGGTGGCACCAAGATGGCGGGCTAACACGCGTGGTGACCCCTGTGAAATGGTCGTTCGACCCCCAAAGGGGTCGCGACCACTGTTCCCTCTAAGGTGCGCAGCCGCGCACGTGACAGGGAATCGCCGCGCAGCAGTTTTGAACTGCCGCGCGGTGATTTCCCTTGTTAGAGGGAACGTTGCCGCGCGGCCGCGCACGTCATAGGGAATCGCCGCGCAGCAGTTTCGAACTGCCGCGCGGCGATTTCCCTTGTTAGAGGGAACATTGGTCGCGACCCACAGGTTGAGAACCGCTGATCTAGAAGCTATCCGGTTGGGTAATGTTAGTTTAACAAGTGATGTGATCCTAGTCTCTTTGAGTCAGCCCATCTACTTTTTCCTCTCTGTGCATTCGATTTGCTCTTCCTTTAAGACTGAGAAGTCTTAATTCTCCAAAGCACCTGAGGGCAGGACAAGAAGCAATGGGTGGAAACTAAAAAATGAGAGAAGCAACCTAGAACTAAGGAGAAATTTCCTGAGGGTTAGAACAATTAACCAGTGGAACAGCTTGCCTCCAGAATCTGTGATCTGCTCCATCACTGGAGGTTTTTAAGAAGAGATTGGAAAACCATTTGTCTGAAATGGTACAGGGTCTTCTGCCTGAGCAGGGGGTTGGACTAGAAGACCTCCAAGGTCCCTTCCAACTCTGTTATTCTATTCTATTCTAAGTGGAAATTGGTTTGAAAGTTGGCAATTCCCTTCAGAGGAAGAACAACTCACCCGAATCTTCCAAGGCAGACTTGGCCTGAGCGAGTTTCACAAACAGCTGAAAAGGAAGAAAAAATAATTGGGGAAGATAAATAATAGTAGGCAAGGAACATGTTAATTCTGAAAAGGAGGAAAAAACATAAAAGAATTACTTCAATTTTTTTGATAGGAAAAATAAAGACTCCCTTATAATTGGATTGAGCATAATGAAATTAATACAAGCAGTCCTCGACTTACGACCACAATTGAGCCCAAAATTTACGTTGCTAAGCAAGACATTTGTTAAGTGAGTTTTGCCCCATTTTACAACCTTTCTACCCACAATAAGTGAATCACTGCAGCTGTAAAGTTAGCAACATGGTTGTTCAGTGAATCTGGCTTCCCCACTGACTTTGCTTGGCAGAAGGTCACAAAAGGGGATCACGTGACCCCGGGACACTGTGACCGTCATAAATACGAGTCAAGCATCTGAATTTTGATCATGTGACCACAGGGCTGCTGCCGCAGTCGTGCGTGTGGAAAACGGTCATAGGTCACTTTTTTCAGTGCTGTTATAACTTTGAACGGTCACTAAACGAACTGTTGTAAGTTGAGGACTACCTGTAGTTAAAGTGCAGTATTGCAGGCTCCTGACTCCACGGTCAGGAGTTCGATCCGGACAGGACTCAAGGTTGACTCAGCCTTCCATACTTCCGAGGTCCGTAAAATGAGGACCCAGATTGTTGGGGGCAGAGTAAACCACTAAGAGAGGGCTTGTCACCTGAGGACTATCTGTAAATGCCATTTTGTTTTGTGGCCTCATGGCCACTGGCCCCTCCAAGAGCCGAATCAGAGGAGGAGGCGGCGTGGGAGTCAGGGTCAGCATCAAGGCAACCTGAGAGCTCTAAGGGGGAATGGAGCTGGCAGAGAGAGAGAGGCGGAGCCTGGGCTGTCCGTCAGCCCTCAGATGGAGAGTCAACAGCCCCCAGGTCTGAAGGTGGCTGATGAGGAAGAGGAGGAACAGCTGGGTCCAGTGCCTGACGCGTGGATGCACAGAAGGCAGAGGAGAGGAGAGCAGTGGAAATCTATGGGCTGGTCCTTGGGACGGAAGAGCCACCGCTGCTAGTGAAGCTCCACCCTAGCTCTGGGGAATAAAAGGCAGGGGGCAGAGATGAATAGACGTGGCAGACAAGTATTCATCTTCCGGCCAGAGGGACTTGTTAGCCTGCGTTGAGAGAGAAACCTTTTGCCGGGGCTGCTGGCACTCCTAATAAAGGAATCATTGCTTCAATTACAGAGGGTTTGTCGTGTTTGGGCAGCTGGGTCAGAACATTTTGGGGCAAAACGGTCATTGAATTGAAGCCCAAAGCCATATTGGAGCTATTCACACGTTCTGCTTGGCCTGCATGGCTCCCCTCTACCTTTTCCTGCTGCTTCGGTGTGACCAGGTTGGTGCTCCGATGAACGGCTTGCTCTGCTTCGTCTTTGTCTCTACATCGTTGTTCGTAGAGCCTCTTGGCCTAGGGAATTGCAGAACAGAGCAAGCTGACAGGGACAGACAATTATCACATATTTTAATAAGCAGAAGGGAGGAATCACTCACTTCTAAGGTCTTCTTGTACTGCAGATTCCGGTTTTTATGAATGGCGTCCATTATTAGTTCAATCTGATAACCAAGAAAAATAAAAAATAAAAGAACCACACTTTGTTTCCAGGCAAAACATTTCCCCCTTCTAAAAATAGAAGACCGCACATCAAGAATGGAAAAACTACTCTTTTATTTTTAACCTTGCAAAGCACAATTCTCTGTTAACCCTAGAGAGTTTCAGCTTACAAGGAATCCTCGACTTTAGGACCGCAATTGAGCCCAAAATTTTCATTGCTAAGCGAGACAGCGGTTAAGTGAATTTTGTCACATTTTTTCCCACGGTTGTTAAGTGAATCACTGCAATTGTTAAGTTAGTAACACGGTTGTGGAGCGAATTTGTTAAGTGAATCTGGCTTCCCCGTGGACCTTGCTTGCCAGAAGGTCACAAAAGGGGATCACATGACACTGCAACCGTCATAAATACGAGCCAGTGGCCAAGCGTCCGTATTTTGATCACGTTCTGCCCCAGTGACGAGCCACCAATAATACGCACACACAAACTGCAAAACACTGTTCGTTTACTAATAATAAAGGTCTCCTAATAACTTCTTAGGAGTCATTGAAAACAAAATAAAGGCAGAAGAGTCTTTTTCAAACCCCCACTGTTAATGTATAAACTTAACAGCTGGCTGGAGTCCAAGAGATAATGAGCAGATCTTACTGTATCTGGCAATACTCCCAGAGCTAGGAATGCAGGAAACAAGACCCGTACTGGATCAAGTAAACGAGCAGACTGGAGTCACAAAGATCAAGATATAATAATAAACGTTGTTTCCTGCAATGAGGCTAAGCATGGTCAGGGCTTAAATAGTCTAAGGGTGTGGCCACTTAGCCTGCAGCTCTACTCTCGAGGAGACCTCCTCCTGAGTAGCCACTCTTGTCTTCTAGCAGCCCTGCGTGCCCGAGCATCGAGAAGAAGAGGCTCCTCCTCTTCTTCTTCGGCCCTGACGGGCTCCTCAGGAGGTACAGAAGGCCCTGGTTGACTCTCAGCCTCTGGCACCGAGTCCTCTCCAACCTCCTCGCTCTCTGACTCGGGTGCCAGGTGCACGGGCCGACGGTACCTCGCCACAACCGCCTCATCGTCCTCGGGATCCATGATCAACTGCACGGGACGCTGGCGGGCCACAACACATGTGAACATGGTTGGAAGTGTGAAAAACGGTCATAAGTCACTTTTTTCAGTGCTCTTGTAACTTTGAACGGTCACTAAATGAATGGTTGTGTTTGTAAGCTGAGTTGAACGAGGCATCAATTGTGCGGGAAGCAATGAGGACTAGAAAGCTGATTTCATTTAACAGCCTCAAGCCCTTTGAGGCAGGCAAATCCAGGAAACAAGAATCAGCTGGATTTCTAAAATGATATTTATTTCTAACTGGGTAAGGTAACACAATCTTGAAAACCTGCCAAAGCAGTTCTCCAGATCAATTTATACCTTGCGTAATGAAGGGATCAAAGAATCAAACTGTTTGGGAAAATAAAAAATGTGCCTTCTTCCATCTTTAGTTCTTCTTTTCTAGTTTTGTGCTATCTGCTATGGTCGTGATTCTCTAGGATCCAAGATTAAATTCTAACTTACGGTAAGTGGAACAACTTGCCTCCAGAAGTTGTGGGTGCTCCAACACTGGAGATTTTAAAGAAGAGATTGGACAACCGTTTGTCTGAAAGGGTATAGGGCAGGGGTATCAAACTCGATTTCATTGAGGGCCGCAACAGGGTTGTGTTTCACTTCAGGGGGGCTGGGGTGGGCATGGCCAGGGTGGGCATGGCCAGCTCGACATCACTCGTGTCGGGGGCACCTGTGATGGCCAAGTGCTAAGGCAGGATTTCCTTCAGACTCTCCCTCACTCTTATTATAATCTATCTTCCTTCCTTCCTTCCTTCCTTCCTTCCTTCCTTCCTCCCTTCCTCCCTCCCTCCCTTCTTCCTTCCTTCCTTCCTTCCTTCCTTCCTTCCTTCCTTCCTTCCTTCCTTCCTTCCTTCCTTTTCTTCTTTTTCCTTCCCTCTTCATTCTCCTTTCTTCGGTGGGCCCGCAGGCCAGATCTAAGCACCCTGCGAGCTGGATCTGGCCCACGGACCTTGAGTTTCACACCTCTGGTATAGGGTTTCCTACTAGAGCAGGGAGTTGGTCTAGAAGACCTCCAAGGTCCCTCCCAACTCTGTTATTCTGTTATTCTATTCTGGAAACTTGTTAAGGAGAGATCCAAGCTAGAAATAAAGAGAAACTTTCTGACAGTGAGAACAATGGAATGGCTTGTCTTCTGGAGTTATGGGTGCTCCATAACTGGAGGTTTTCAAAAATAGACTGGACAACCATTTGACCAGTCTGGTATAAGGGCTCTTGCCTTGGGGAGGGGGTTGGACTACAAGATCTCCAAGGTCCCTTTCAGCTCTATGGTACTATGTTCTATCTGTTGAGTTACACTGAGTTTCTTTTTTGTGTTTCCCCTTCCCGTAAACCAATGTTTCTCAACCTTGGCGTCTTGAAGATCTGTTGACTTCAAGAATTCCCCAGACAGTCATGGGAATTCCCCTGTGGGAACCCGCCCATGTTTTCTGGGGAAGTCTGAGACTTCCGCACCTCTTAAAGCTATCAAGGTTGAGAAAAAACACCGCCATACACTAAGGAACATTTTCTGTAATAGTCCTGTTTCTTCCTCTACTCTGTGCTATGTTCAAACTCAACTTATGTCTAGTGGAGGAGGGAAAAAACACAGCCCATTGGGATGTCCTTCGACAGTAAAAACTAAAAATTGGCAGCTTCTAATTCTGAACTTTGAAATATAACCTAAGCATCACCTTAAGAGGTTAGCAGAACATATTAACAGAGTTGGAAGGGACCTTGTAGGTCATCTAGTCCAACCCCCCACTCAAGCAGGAGACCCTACACCATTTCTGACAAATGGCAGTCCAATTTCTTCTTGAAAGTCTCAAGTGATGAAGCTCCCACAACCTCCGAAGGCAACTTCTGTTCCATTGGTTGATTTTTCTCCCTGTCAGAAAATTTCTCCTTATTTCTAGGTTGCTTCTCTCCTTGATCAGCTTCCATCCATTATTCCTTGTCTGGCCTTCAGGTGCTTTGGAAAATAGCTTGACCCCCTCCTCTCTGTGGCAGACCCTCACATACTGGAAGACTGCTATCATGTCTCCACTGGTCCTTCTCTTCACTAGACTAGCCATGCCCAGTTCCTGTAACCTTTTATCGTATGTTTTAGCCTCCAGTCCCCTAATCATCTTTGTTGCTCTTCTCTGCACTCTTTCTAGAGTCTCTCAACACCTTTTTTCTAGTGTGGTGATCAAAACTGGATGCAGTATTCCAGGTGTGGTCTTACTAAGGCTTTAGAGAGTGCTATTAGTACCTCCCTTGATCTTGATTCTATCCTTCTGTTAATGCAGCTTAGGATTGCATTGGCTTTTTTGGCTGCCGCTGCACTCCGCTGACTCATATTTAACTGGTTGTCCACTAAGACTGCAAGATCCCTCTCACAGTTCGCTTAGTGACCATTCGAAGTTACAACAGAATTCCTCAGCCAGTATGTCCACAAGGCATAAAGTTACCCAGGTTGGTGACCCCTGGAATAGATGGACTATTCAGAGCATGGCTGGCTGAGGAATTCTGGGTGTTGGAAGTTCACCAATCGTAAAGTTACCAAGGTTGGAGATCCATGCTATAGAATGACTCCCTGGATGGGCTGGGAAGTTGTCCAGCAACCTTGGTCATAACCACCACATTCCACCAGAGGTGGGTTCCTACCGGTTCTAACCGGTTCTTTAGAACCGTTAGTAACTCGGCGATGACATCACGGAGCTGGTTCCGTCGGTGCCTCAGTGGGCACCGCCATCTTGGATTTTGCTTCTGCGCATGCGCAGAAGCTATTTTTTGCTTCTGTGCATGCGCAGAAGCTATTTTTTGATTGCTGCGTGCGCACACGCGCGTGGTGCAACCCTGAGCGAACCGGCAGCAAAAGGATCCAGAACCCACCCCTGCATTCCACCAAGGAGGCCTTCTCATCATAATCTACAATTTCAATTCAGATTTATTGGTGATATTCTGAAATATACTGTAGGAAGACAACCCCCTCTTGTCCAGATTAAATATTCTTCGTTCTTAATATTAAGAGAGGCATGATAGAATATTTGCTCAAAGGAGAAATGGAGAAACATGTTCTTAAAGGCAGAAAGCAGCTCCGGTCTTCCTGCATAGTAAAACAGCCTCCAGCAGATGCCTGAAGACTTTAGAGATGGATATTTTGTACCTATTAAGAAAGACTGAGCCAATCATAAACAAAACACCTTCAGCTCCAGATCATGGGATTAAGAATTTACATCCCCCATCCAAATTCTAAGAACAGGACATGACCTTTAGGTCATAATAGGATTTACCCACCACCATTAGAATAGCAAAAGGCACAAGGCTCACTACATTGCACAACCCACCTGGAGCATCTCATACACAAAACCCCAGAAACCTATAAAGATCCATCCACACTCATTCAGCCATTTTGTCCCAGAACTGCATGCTGTGGTTGGATCTGCTAATCAATAAACCTTCTTTCTTAAGCAGCCTCCATTTTATTCCCGGCTTGGAACTGGACCTGGATTTTTCTTCCAACAGAATCTGCAGAGAGAAGAATTAAAAATGCAAGATGTCAGTCACAACAAGGCAGCCTCGCTTTTCTCTGAAATCCTCCATTTTCTTTGCTTCTTCCCTGAGATTCTGGGCTAGCTGCATATGGATTTGGCCAACAGTCTCCACTCCTAGGAGCAAGAGCATCAACTCAGGTAGGAAAGCCACTTTTATTGTCATTTTACAGATGAGAAACCAGTTGCAGAAACTCTGCAACTGGACTTGTGCCTTGTGCAAAGCTATAATTTGCTTAACCATGGTCCATTCCTTACGCTACAATTACCGAACTTCATAATTCACAGTTAAGCATAAATCTGGCCTACAAACCACAATGGCTGGATTCACACCTTTTAAATCAAAGTCAAACTCATCCACACAAACCATTGTTTACCTTCAATAAGATTCTCACCGGCTCAAGGTTGATCCTTCCGAGGACCCAGACTGTTGGGGGCAACATGCTGACTCTGTAAACCGCTTAGAGAGGGCTGTAAAGCCCTGTGAAGTGGTATATAAGTGCTATTGCTAAGTGCTATCCTTGTAGGAAGGATGGAACTCCTCTTCTTCAAGTTACAGGTATTCCTCAACTTATGACCACATTTGGTAAGCCGAGGACCCAGACTGTTGGGGGCAACATGCTGACTCTGTAAACCACGTAGAGAGGGCTGTAAAGCCCTGTGAAGTGGTATATAAGTCTAAGTGCTATTGCTATTGCTATTTACTACACAAACCAAGCTATACAATAGCTCCTGCTTGCCTTAATTGTCACTGGCCGAGCTAGCAAAGTAACCAGGTTGAGCATTATTATTTGCTAAATCAAGCTTTAGAGTGAATCCAAGAAAGAACACTTTATTTGATTTGTTAGATGTGTACCTAGAGAGGAGGACAGAGGTGACCTTGCAGAAATAATGCGAAGACCTGCTAGCAAAATAGGAGCTCAGTCTGAGAAAATAATTTGAAAGAGTGAGCAAGAAATTCCTTGCCTATCTTGCAATTTCTTGAATTCCTTTCTTGAAATTTCTTGCAAGCCAAGAAGTTGCCTTGGCTTGACTTTTGTGTGTGTGTGTATCCTCAATTTACAACCACAATTGGGACTGGCGAATATGTCATTAAGCAGTGAGGTCATTAAGTGAGGCATCATGACCCGCAGTGGTGCAGTGGTTAGAGTGCAGTACTGCAGGCTACTTCTGCTGACTGCTAGCTGACTGCAATTTGGCAGTTCAAATCTCACCAGGCTCAAAGTTGACTCAGCCTTCCATCCTTCCGAGGTCGGTAAAATGAGGACCCAGATTGTTGGGGGCAATAGGCTGACTCTGTAAACCGCTAAGAGAGGACTGAAAAGCACTGTAAAGCGGTATATAAGTCTAAGTGCTATTGCTATCATGCGATTGTATCCGATTTTATGATTTTTTTTTGTTATGAATAATCAGTCATTAAGTGAGACATCATTGACTACGATTTATGACTTTCCTTGCCATCATCCCCATGGACAGTCAGAAGTCCTATAAGACGGTCACAAGTGGCGATGGCATGACCACAAGATGGGCCACTTCGCTCCTGCACTAAGGCTCCAGCGACCCTCCTCCTCCTCCCCCTCCTTCTCCTCTCGCAACCCCCTTGCCAGCTGTGGCGAGGCTGGGAGGGTGTGTACGAATGGGAAGACCCTCAAGCAAGCAGCCGGGCTCGACGAAAGCGCAGAAAAGGCACACACGGGGCGGGTGAGCACTCGCTTGAGGAGGATCTCCCTGCTTGTGCGCACCCTCCCGGCCCCACCACAGCCGGCCAGGGGATCGCGAGAGAAGGAGGGGGAGGAGGAGGAGGGTCGCCCGAAGGGAAGCCTCCACCGTGGCTTGCGCTTGTTCCTCAGCCAGCCCGGATTTCCAAAAAGTTGCCAAGAAGAAAGAAAAGGAGTAGCGAAGAGCCCCAGGGAGAGCTCGCCGGATTTCCGAGAGAGAAGAGACACAGAGACAGAGAGAGATACAGAGATACACACACACGGCTTTAATTGAAAGGCGTCCTCCGGGCAGCAAAAGTTCCCTGTGCACGTTTTAAAACCACAGCTGGGCGCTGCAGGCCCATCCCCTTTTCTGTCATCCCCTCCTCCCGGATCCCATTCCCACCCCGCCAGCCCTCACGATAGCAAGGCCAGCGTCAGTCGCGGCTGGGTCGGGCCAGTGTCTCAGGGCGGAGATCAGGTTGCACGTCTCCCCAAGCGCGACCCAGGCACGCCCAGCACCAACAAGGGCTGGAAGAAGCTCCAGCAAGAATGAGGCACTGGAGAATCAGCCCCAGTCGCTTCTCCATCCCCCCCCCCGTTGCCCTTACCTTCTCAGGCTAGGCAAGGAGTGACTGGGAGGGGAGGGTGAGGGGTGGGGCCAGTCAGTGATGGGATCACCTGACAGGGAGCCACAGCAGAGGGCCTAAAGAGCCGCATGCGGCTCCGGAGCCACAGGTTGCAGACCCCTGACCTATAGTATACTGACTACCAATTCTTTAGGTAAGCATCTTCCAAAGTTTAACCTTCCAAAGTTAGTCTATAGGCAAGACAGGTGTCCCATCTTAAATTAAGGCCTTAAATCCAAGGTAGGTTGGAAGGCTGCAACCAGACTAAGGGAACTCCGCTATGAACCATCATATTATTTGGGCCTAACATTGCATTAGCTATGAACCCAGCCATTGTGACTTATACTCCAAACCATGGTTAAAACAAATTATGCTTGATGAAAGCAACTGCTGTAATCTCTTGGCTAGCAAAGAGTCATCCCAAAAAGTCATCTCAAGTTAGTTTTAGCAGACCTGTGCACCTTCTTGGACTACCAGAACTTCTACAGATGTTACATAGTAGGGAAAAAGATGACTGTTCCTATGACATCGGAGATATAGATGAGTGCTCCACATTCTGAGGTCAAGAAGATTTCTCCAGCTTCCCAACCTGGACATGACCCTAGTGACTAACTCTTATCCTAAAAGGAACAAGACTTATCTCAGAGGTTCATGCCTGCTGACAGTCACCATATTATAATCTAGCAATGTGAGAAACTCTCAGGCTGCATGCCTTAACGTAGCCTGAAATGTTGGCTTCTTTCCAATGACTCAGTCTGAGAAGTAGGGTTCCTCAAACTCTACAGCAGGAATGTCCAGGCTTGGCAACTTTAAGCCTTATGGACTTCAACTCCCAGAATTCCTCAGTCAGCCATCATCAGTCAGACTTGCCTTAGGTATGAAAGCCAGCTGGATGATGTTGGGCCAATCACCAGGAGATGTTGAGTTTCAGTCTCACCTCAGCATGAAAGCCAACTGAGGAACTTTGGGCCAATTACCAGGTGTTCTAGCCCTGCCTCAGGCATGAAAGCCAACTAGTGAAGAGAAGGACCAGGGGAGACATGATAGCAGTCTTCCAATATTTGAGGGGCTGCCACATGGATAGATATAAAATAGATGATATAGATAAGATATAGATGGATGGATGGATGGACGGACGGACAGATACAGACATGACCGATGGAGGGAGGGAGGAATGGATGGATGGATGGATAGATGAATGAATGATCAATGGAGGGAGAGATCAGATTCCCTCCAGAAATTCTGGGTGCTCCATCACTGGAGGTTTTCAAGAAAAGACTGGACGATCATTTGAACAGGGTGGTACAAGATCTCCTGCATTGAGCGGGGGGGTTGGACTAGATGACCTACAAGATCCCTTCCAACTTTGTTATTCTGTTATTATTCTGTTATTCAGAGGTTGTGGGGGTTTCATCACTGGAAGCTTTCAAGAAGAGACTGGACTGCCATCTGTCAGAAATGGTGTAGGGTCTCCTGCTTGGGCAGGGGGTTGGACTAGATGACCTACAAGGTCCCTTCCAACTCTGTTAATCTGTAATCTGTAATCCTGGGTGACAGGGCCAATCACCAGGTGACTGTGAGTTCTAGTCCTGCCTTAGCCATGAAGGTTGGCTGGGTGGCTATAGGCCACTCATTCTCTCTCAGCCCAACTCACCTCAAGGGGTGGTTGTTCTGGGGAAAATGGGAGGAGGAAGGAGTATTAGGTATACTTGCTGCCATGTTGGCTACAGAATTCTGGGAGTTGAAGTTCACAAGGCTTAAAGGGGACACTCCTGCTGTGGAGTTTTCTGGCACAGGCATCCATGGAGGAAGCTAATGATGAACATGGTGTTATGGAACAAGCTGTTGTGGCTTGCCCCCGTCCCGTGCAGCTGCTCATGGATCCGGACGACCAGGAACAGTCCATAGGGTGGCAAGAGCGGTCTGTAGCGCCGGCACCGGAGTCCGAGAGCGAAGAGGAAGCAGGGCCAGAGGACGATGCGCAATCAGGGCCTTCTGCACCTCCCCAGCAGGAGTTCAGTGACTCCAGTGAAGAGGAGGGGCCTCTGATTGATGCCAGAGCATGCAGGGCAGCTAGCCGGCAAGAGTGGCTTTGCAGAAGGAGAAGCTTGCCGGCAGAGGGGCCACGCCCTAAGACTATATAAGGGTGGATCACACCACACACTTTTGCTGAAGACAATTTTGTTTGTATTCACCTTGGCTGCTGTTTGAACTTCGTCCCTATCAGTTGGATTGACTCCAGTCCGGGCTCTTGGCCAACTTCAGCAAGTGATGAGTAGTTGACGGACTAATTGACCTGCTTGTCTCTTTCACATTTGGAATCCCGGCCAAAGTGTTCTGTGCTTGAAAACAAACACTTTGGCAGAAAATTAGTCTTTAATACTAAGCCATTATTAGTATTAAAGCCTCTTTGTTTAACGAACAGTGTGTGTGTGTGTCGCTTTCTGGGGGTTTGCCGTGCTGGGACAGAACACAAGCTCCATCCCTCACACAATTGCATGCAACCTCGGTATGAAAGGGTGGAGCTTCAACCTGGCTGAAGAGCAAACCCTTGTTGGGTTGATGGCTTTGATGTAAGAATTAAGCAAGCCCAGAGCAAAGCAACTGGGCTTTTGCAACCGGTAGGATCAACCAACAGACCTGAAGAAGCTTCTTGAATGAGAAGCGAAACATGTTCAAAAGAAAACCAGAAAGTCCAGTCGCCTCTTGAAAAAAGCACTTTTGGGACAACCAGCAGGATCATTAGTAAGAACTACAATAACGATTTAAATAAAAGAGAACAAACCCCACTCCCTTCTAGCACTGATGATGTTACCTAGCTGGGTAATGAAATGTCTACAAGAAAACAACCAAGTTCAGTGAGCACCAAGCGCTCCATAATTGTAATCTTCATTTTATAATAATCTTTTTAATTCTACGAGTCATGTGACTACAAACAAAATATAGACATAGAAATGAAAACGGATTTATTCTTTCTCGTGGCCCAGCCACTGTAAAACTAGGTAGGAGACAGACCAAACATGAGCATCTTCGACAGAGCATGGTCAAGCGTGGTTTGCTGGATCATCTTGGGTGCGTTTCCTAGACAGGCACTTAGCCATGGTCATCCGAACAGAGCAGAGGTGTCAAACTCAATTTCATTGAGGGCCGCATCAGGATTGTGTTTGACCTCGGGGGGGGGGGTGGCCAGCTCATCATCACTCGTGTCGGGGGTGCCTGTGGGGGCCCAAGCACAATGCAAGTGAAAACTGGGGGGGCCCAAGCTCTGTTTTCAGCTGTGACGGTGTCCTGCAACCCTCTGCCAGTGAAAACGGAGTTCAGGAGGTCCACCTGTGGCCCTCGCGAGCTCCATTTTCGGCTGCAACGGCCTCCTGCAACCCTCTGCCAGTGAAAACGGAGTTCCATTTTCGCTGGCAGAGGCACTGCGGGCCGGTCCTTTGCTGTTTCCAGGGCAGTCCCGTGGGCCAGATTTAAGCCCTCCACGGGCGTTTGACACCCCTGGAATAGAGATACAGTTTCAATTCTTTGGTTTGTCTAGCTTAGCTTTCTCCACGCTGATCTACCCTTCTACCATATAGGACCTCAACTGGTTTTATCCTCAACCATCATGTATGGTGACCACTGTCAACTTGCAAATCTTTCTAGTTGCCATAAGCAGGAGGGGGGGGCAGAGAACTGACGGAGCTGCTTGGTTGCCCCAACTGAAAATACATTCCTCACATGCCTTTCTCCAGATTGTATCCTAGGTTACCGGAGTCAGCAGGAGGGATGTGGGTTTTACAGCCTGCCAACATGGTTCATTGGAGAATGTGATTTATGACATGCCCAGGGAGGAAGGGGGAGACAGGGTCATGGGGGCCCGTAAATTACATGAGGTCAGAGCTGACTCCACCTGAGTAATTGCCGGAATGTTGCTCCTAATAAATGACTGGATTTCTTTTGAAACTTGGCTCGTGGCTCATGAATTAATTAGGGCATCTTTCGGAAACTTCACAACCACCTTATCTGGGTATTATGGAAATTGTAGCTTAATGCACAGGAAGAATTAACAGATAAAGCTGATTTATTTCCCCACAAACGAAGTTCAACTTTTGTAACCGTTAGGCGCCGCAGATGACTTACGTTGCTTGAAAACCTCCAGTGCTCTTCTGAGGGTGCTAAAATGAAAGGAAAACAGACAATGAGGTTGAGCAACCGTGAAATTGTTGATGTCACCAAAAAACACACACACACACAAAAAAAAACCCCAAAGACTTTGTTACGGGCTTCCAGAAATTAGTCCAATTTCAACATCTGATTAGGCAAGTTATGAAACTCAAAACATAACTCTACCAGTCAGATAAATTTCTGAACTTCTCTTTCTTCCTTTGCTAGTGACTTCTCTGGGTGGCCGAGGAAACATTTCTCAATCATTGAAAGGACACTCAAAATGCAAACTCCAGAAGACACATTTAGTTCAGGCAGTGAGAAGAACAATACCTTGCGTGCCTCGTGCCCCGGGTCAAGTTCATACAATGCACTAACCCATGACAGACGAGTTGCCCACCTTCTTAGTTGGGTTCTCCCAATCCGCTAAACCATGAAGAAGCAAAACACGTTCTAATTTTGTGCCTTGCAAATATACAAACCAGCAAATGGCTTGTAAAACAAATGTGGGCACCCAGTCTGTGTTTGAAGGATGAAAGGAGGAGCAAGTTGCTCCTTAAGACGATGGAAAATCCAAATGGTTGGCCCTTTCCAGGTTTCACCATGGTGTGCCCTGACTTGCTTTGAGATCAAACCAGTTTGGCCTAGTGATTAAGGCATCGGGCTAGAAACCTGATAACGGTGATGGTGAGTTCTAGTCCTGCCTTAGGCAAGCAAGCCAGCTGGGTGTCTTTGGGTCAATCACCAGGAGACTGTGAGTTCTAGTCCTGCCTTAGGCATGAAAGCCAGCTGGGTGATTTTGGGCCAATCACCAGGAGACTGTGAGTTCTAGTCCCGCCTTAGGCAGGAAAGCCAGCTGGGTGACTTTGGGCCAATCACCAGGAGACTTTGAGTTCTAGACCTGCCTTAGGCATGAAGACTGGCTGGATGACTTTGGGACAGTCCCTCTCTCTCAGCCCAACCCACCTCACAGGTTTGTTGTTGTGAGGAAAAAGAAGAATTAGTTATTTTCGCTGCCTTGAGCTATTTATACAGATAAAGGCAGGATATTTTAAATATAGCTATAGCTATATAGCTACTGTGGTAGCTATAGACATAGACATAGCTACATAGCTACATAGAGATAGAGATAGAGATAGAGATAGAGATAGAGATAGAGATAGAGATAGAGATAGAGATATAGAGATATGGATGAAATAGATATATAGATATAGATACATAGATATAAAGATATATGGATAATATAGATATAGATATATGGATATGAGAGAGAGAGAGAGAGAGAGAGAGAGAGAGATGATAGATAGATAGATAGATAGATAGATAGATAGATAGATAGATAGATAGATAGATAGATAGATAGATAGATAGATAGATAGATAGATAGATGTAGGTAGGTAGAGGTAGAGAGAGAGAGGATAGATAGATAGATGTAGATAGATAGGCAATCATTTTCATTTGAGAATCAAAGAAAGAATCGAGCCGCAGTGGCACAATGGTTAGAGTGCAGTGTTTCAGGCTACTTCTGCTGATCACCGGCTGCCACCGGCTGCCACCAGGCTCAAGGTTAACTCAGCCTTCCATCCTTATTTGCTCTTCTAGGAGAGGGAGAGAGAGAGGGAGGGAGGGAGATGGAGGGAGAGGGAGAGAGAGAGAGAGAGAGAGAGAGAGAGAGGAAAGAGAGAGAGAGAAAGAAAGAGAGAGGGAGGGGGAGAGAGAGAGAGAGAGAGAGAAAGAAAGAGAGAGAGGGAGGGAGGGAGGGAGGGAGGGGGAGGGAAAGAGAGAGAGAGAGAGAGAGAGAGAGAGAGAGAGAGAGAGAGAGAGATCCCAAGGAATTAAAAATGTGTGCAGTCAGATGTCCTTAACAGTGGCAGAGAGAGCGAGTCCACCATGAAGACATTCCTTTCGCCCACTGCTATACCAAGTCATCGGTCTCCATAAGTGGATGGGAACTGCTAGCCACGCACCAAGCCAAAGACGAACTGTCTTTCCGTGACTGCATTTTCCTACCAAATTAGGAACTGAATCTCAACCCTTGGGAGTACTCCCACTTAGATAGGGCCAACCTGAACAAATGGCAAAGTAACTGTAGTTGCTCAGTAGGGGACTTCAGACAATGCTTCCTATGAATTCGTTCCTGCATGGATGCAACCGTTGATATGTGAGTCATTATTTAAAAAATAAATAAACCTTCAAAGCAAGGGTGTCAAATAGGATTTCCTTCCCATTTTCAGAAGTTCATCTGGACTTTTTTTTAAACTAGAGATAAATTGTCAGGCTGAAGTCTAGGTGAATAACGTGGTATTTGACCAAGAATGATGGCTAAGAGATTTCTCCAAACCCATTTTCCCCCCAACAAGCGGACTTGGCTTACTTTAGCTCTGTCTGCCCACAGGGCTTCTTCCGTGACAAGCTGATCAGCTCCTTCCCATATCTCTCTTCTACAGAAGCCCTGAAACAGACAAAGATTGGTGTAAAATTCAGGATTTAGGCAAGACCTCTGACCCATGGTTTCATCCTGCCAAGGATCAGCCACTGAAATTCAACTCAAAAACAGACAATCTTCAAGAGATGTGCTTTTCAAAAAATAAAGGTCGCCAGCAGAGAGCCCTCTGCGAAACCAACTGCTCCTGTTTTTAACCCTAGTTCAAATCCCCAAATTTGGTCCTTAAAGCGGGTGAAATTTGTCCTCTACATGGGATTGCCTTTGAAAAAAACCACATGTAAACTACGTCTGATCCAGGATGTGACTGCACAGGCAGAGGTGGGCATGCCAAGATTGTGCCCGTGTGAAAATTGCTGCTTTGTGAGTTGGATTGCTTGTGGTTGGGTTTTGATGCAATTCAGCGTGTTGGTTGTTACTGACCAGAGGTCTCCAACCTTGGCAACTTTATGATGTGTGGACTTCAATTCCCAGAATTCCTCAGCCAGCATGGCTGGCTGAGGAATTCTGGGAGTTGAAGTCCACAAGTTGTAGAGTTGCCAAGGTTGGAGACCTCTGTTACTGACAAAGCCCCTGGAGATGTAGGGCCTGGTTTCCTGAGGGACCACCGATCTTTGATAAGCTCTGCTTCTCAGTAAGGTTGGGCAATGTGACTACAGTCCCGGTTTCCACAATTAAACAACGTTATCTACGTTAGCTAGTCCTCGACTTACGACCACAATTGAGCCCAGAATTTCTGTTGCTAAGCAAGACAGTTGATAAGTGAATTTTACTCCATTTTACGACCTTTCTTTGCCCCAGTTGTTAAGTGAATCACTGCAGTTGTTACGTTAGTAACACGGCTGTTAAGTGAATGTGGCTTCCCCATTGACTTTGCGGGTAAGAAGGTCGCAAAAAGGGGATCACGTGACCACAGGACGTTGCAGCCGTCATAAATATGAGCCAGTTGCCAAGCGTCCGAATTTTGATCACGTGACCACTCAGATGCCGCAATGGTCATAAGTTTGAAAAAGGGTCATAAGTCACTTTTTTCAGGGCCCTTGTAACTTCCAACGGTCACTAGATGATCTGTTGGAAGTCGAGGACTACCTACAATAGGACCTGGGAAATCAGGTGAAGTGCTAATACCACTTTATAATGCCTTGGTAAGGCCACACTTGGAATCCTGCATCCAGTTTTGGTCGCCACGATATACGAAAGATGTTGAGACTCTAGAGTGCAGAGAAGTGCAGAGAAGAGCAACAAAGATGATTAGGGGACTGGAGGCTAAAACATATGAAGAACGGTTGCTGGAATTGAGTATGTCTGGTTTAATGAAAAGAAGGACTAGGGGAGATATGATAGCAGTGTTCCAATATCTCAGGATGCCATAGAGAAGAGGGAGTCAACCTATTCTCCAAAGCACCTGAAGGCAGGACAAGAAGAAATGGGTGGAAACTAATCAAGGAGAGAAGCAACTTAGAATTAAGGAGAAATTTCCTGACAGTGAGAACAATTAATCAGTGGAACAGCTTGCCTCCAGAAGTTGTGAATGCTCCAACACTGGAAGTTTTTAAGATGATGTTGGCTAACCATTTGTCTGAAGTGGTCTAGGGTGTCCTGCCTAAGCAGGGGGTTGGACTAGAAGACCTCCAAGGTCCTTTCCAACTCTGTTATTATATATATTATAAATCTACCTTCTCTCTCTCAGCACCTTTCCTCAAAAACAAGAGTTTCTCCTGATACCTGTATGGCTCTTTCATTTTCTGTGTTGTAAACACAGAACCTAAATTCAGCCATTTTCTACATACAGGTGGTTCTCAACTTACAACAGTTCATTTAGTGACTGTTCAAAGTTACAACGGCACTGCAAAAAAGTGACTTATGACCATTTTTCACACTTACGACCATTGCAGCATCCCTGTGGTCACGTGATTTACATTCGGATGTTTGACAACTGGTTCACATTTACGACGGTTGCAGTGTCCCGGGGTTCATGTGATCCGCTTTTACGAACTTCTGGCAAGCAAAGTCAATGGGGAAGCCAAATTCACTTAACAACGTGTTACTAACTTAACCACTGCAGTCATTCACTTAACACATGTGGCACGAAAGGTCATAAAATGGGGGCAAAACTCACTTAACAAATGTCTCAGCAACGTACATTTTGTGATCCACTGCGGTCGTAAGTCGAGGACTATCTGCATTGAGGACATTTTTCCTGGCTGGGGACGTCAACGGTTAGCTTCTAAGAGGCCTACAGTTTGCATTCTCAGCTTTTCAAAAACTCCGAAGCAACCATAACTATGAACAAGCCAAACAAACTGATTCATTTCCAGGAATACGGCAACAATGGGAGGCGTCCTACAGTTCTCTGGAGGAACAAACTGTTATTCTCAACATGGGGAAAAAGGTTCCTCCTAACCTGGAAGCAACCAGTAATATCTCTCAGGTTCTATTCACATGCCGCTGAATCACAAGGAACCTAAAATCAGCCAGGAAGTATTTCATATATTAAACTGGCCTTCTTAGTAGTGGCTCTGGAATTGTGATGTCTCTCTTGGACGGCTCCTCGGATTTTTCCTCGGAGGTCAGCTCAAGGGAGGATGAGCTCATTCCTGGCACTCAGGAACGGGGTTAATTAATGACTCTGAACAGCTGTCCGAAAGAGATTTACAGGAGGCTTCAGCTGGGGACAGCTTGCAGTCAGTGAAGAGGAGGAGGAGCTGCCTTCTGTGGTAGATCTGAGAGGACACGGGGCAGAGAAAAGACAAGAGCAATGGAGATCTCCCAGATTACTCAGGAGAAGGCCCCGCCCGTCTTGATGGGCTATACCGGAAAGCTATTTATCACAGAAAGCAGAGGGAGGTGTTGCTGGAAACAACGTGTTTGGTTTCTGGCTGTGTGTGGTTGTTCTTCATGCTCCCTGCTTGACTTTGTGCCTTGGAGACTCTGAACTTCTCTAGCCAAGTGAGCTCTTGTGGGTGTATTTCAGTATGGCCTGGTGGATTTAAGTTTGTTTGGTGGACTTATTTGTTGGAGTGACTTTCCATTGTTTTGTGGACTATGGGCCATTGTCTTGTGGACTAATCTTGGCCTGCTTGTGTCTGGATTTATTTGCGACAGTTCTGAGGCTGGGTGAAGGGAATTGCTGGGGAACATTAATAAACTCTCTAAACCACACCTGTGTGTGAGTGAGTGGGGCAGCAAGGAATGCTCTTTCCAATAAAGCCCGCTAAATGCCTCCTACAGGTAGTCCTCGACTTACGACCACAAGCGAGCCCAAAATTTCTGCTGCTAAGTGAGACAATTGTCAAGTGAGTTTTGCCCCGTTTTACGACCTTTCTTGCCACCCTTATTAAACGCTGCAGTTGTTACGTTGTTAACAACTTAACATGGTTATTAAGTGAATCTGGCTTCCCCATTGACTTTGCTTGTCAGAAGGTCGCAAAAGGCAATGATCAATCAAGGACACTGCAGCCGTCACAAACATGAGTCAGTTGCCAAGCATCTGAATTTTGGTCAGGTGACCATGGGGATGCTGCAAACAGTCTTAAGTGTGAAAAACGTTCATAAATCACTTTTTTCAGTGCCGTCGTAGCTTTGAACGGTCACTAAATGAACTGTTGTAAGCCAAGGACCAGCTATTATCTTCCTAGTACTATGGAAATAACGTTTCTTTCTCCCAGGGCTTTCCATATATGGTAGTCCTCGACTTACAACCATCTGTTTAGCAACTGTTTAAAGCTACGTCTTTTGATGTCCTATTCCAAACTTTTAGGTAGTCCTCGACTTACGACCGTAATTAATCCTGGAATTACAGTCAAACGTCATGGTGTTTATTGTGTAGTGGGCTTCACCAGGCAAGAAACAGACCATAATAGATACAACAACATTTATTGACTGAAAACTGGAACTGAGGAACTGCAGGCAAATCCTTGGAATTTATACTCTGGGCCCACAGGGCCTCAACCAATCATAATCCTTGAAAAAGCCCGCCCAAATTTGAATGTTCTAAGTTTCCCTCCAAAACAGTTGGAGTTAACAGTTAGGGTCATCTAAAGGTTAGTTTCACTTTAGCAGGGCTTAACACAACTATATATATTCCATACCTAACAGTGTTTGTTAAGCAGGCCACCATGTGACTGCACCCACTTTTACAACCTATTTTGCGGTGAATGCCACGGTCATTAAGCACACCCATTCTACCCCAAAGAGTGTTTTTTTTGCCGGAAACTAGAAGTAAAAGTTGCAAATTGCTGGCCTATGACTGTGGGACATTGTAAATGGCCGTAAAATGCAACTAACTGGTGGTTAAGGACCCACAATGCTTTAAATGTACAGATAGGGTCAGATTAACAGAGTTGGAAGGGACCTTGTAGGTCATCTAGTCCAACCCCCGCCCAAGCAGGAGACCTTACACCATTGCTGACAGATGGCAGTCCAGTCTCTTCTTGAAAGCTTCCAGTGATGAAGCTCCCACAACTTCTGAAGGCAACTTCTGTTCCATGGGTTAATTGTTCTCACTGTCAGAAAATTTCTCCTTATTTCTAGGCTGAATCTCTCCTTGATCAGTTTCTATCCATTATTCCTTCTCTGGCCTTCAGGTGCTTTGGAAAATAGCTGGACCCCCGCCTCTCTGTGGCAGCCCCTCAAATATTGGAAGCCTGCTATCATGTCACCCCTAGTCCTTCTTTTCATTAGACTAGCCATACCCATGCCCTCCAAGATCCCTTCCAAATCTTTTATTCTCTTATTCT
>QLTV01003658.1:1750842-1786879 GCA_003457575.1 Thermophis baileyi
TAATAATAATAATAATAATAATAATAATAATAATAATAATAATAATAATCTTCCGAGTTCCAGTGCATTGGCCAGTTGGTCTTCACGTGCGCGGGAGCGCCTGAAACCGAAAGAACAGCTGCCTGGTGTGCATGTGCGCGCCGGGCGGCTGCTCTTCCAGTTTCTGGCATGTGCGTGCGTGCACTCCTGTTTCGGCACTCAGTGCCGAAAAGGTTCGCCAACACTGCCCTACATCATTTCAGACAAATGGCTGTCCAATCTCTTCTTAAAAACTTCCAGCGTTGGAGCACCCAAAACTTCTGAAGGGCAAGCTGTTCCACTGATTAATTGTTCTTATTATCAGGGGGAAAAAAATGTTCTTAGTTCTAGGTTGGTTAACCACACGGTTGTTGAGTGAATCTGGCTTCCCCATTGACTTTGCTTGTCAAAAAGGTCACAAAATGGGATTATGTGACCCCCGGGACACTGCAACCGTCATAAATATGAGTCAATTGCTAAGCATCTGAATTTTGATCCCATGAGCACGGGGAGGCCACAATGGTCATAAGTGTGAAAAATGGTCATAAGTCACTTTTTTCAGTGCCATCGTAACTTTGAGTGGTCACCAAATGAACTGTTGTAAGTCGAGGATTACCTGTATGCTAGGTTAAAATGTTGGCCAGGTTGGACAGCCCGCAGTTCGTGTGTGTTGTGCAAAGTGTAAGCTTAGACATCATCCTTAAATTAGCCATGGTTTATTTCATCATGGTTTACGCAGCCCAGCTATTAGGGTTTGCTCAACCAACTGGACGATAACTACTCTTATGCACTAAGTTGTGCATCACACAATTCAAATGAGATTGGTTTTAATCCTCTTTCCAATAACTCTGACAAAAAGTTCATCTACTGCACACAAAATTAGAATTATTATAGAAAAGAGTGAGGTTTGGAGTTCATTTGCATCTCCAGAATGTAATTAGCCCAGAATTATGGTTCTTTTCGTCATCTTTCCGAAGTTGGGTCTATACTTAGAAAATTGCTATAAATCTTCAGCCACAAGGCTTGTTTCTTTAGCAAGCTGCGATTTCTGATTTCATGCTGTCTTACTAACAACAAAAAATATACTTGTACAAGCAAAACCTAGTAGTAAATAACATGCCGCAGTTGTTAGAATCGCAAGAATTATAATCTGTGGCACGTTAAAAAGAATAAAGATTTTTTTTAATGGAATAGAGTCTGCAGTGCAATTTAAAGATAACGTTACAATACCGCCTAATATCTTTTAATCTCTCTCTCTCTTCCCTCTCTTCTTTCCAGGAGATAAAAATCAGTGTTGCTTTGGGCACAGTTTGGATTTTAATTTATAACTTCCCAAGAATTGTCTGAGGAAACGATGGGGCATTTTGCTCAGACAGACAGGCCCTTTAAAAGCTATGAATTTGCTTTACTGAACTGTTTTGCCTGGAGATCAAAGACACTTCAACAACTCCTCTTTTAACCTCCCTGTACTTTTATCCATAATTTCAAAGAGTTCCTGCTTGATGGGTTAATTAGTCATTTGTGGGTGGGGCACATATGTCTACTTCAGCGGTTCTCAAGTTGAGACCTACTGGAGTTTTACTGTGGGCAGGTAGTCCTCGACTTACGACTGCAATTGAGCCCAGAATTTCTGTGGCTGAGCGAGACAGTTCTTAAGTGAGTTTTGCCTTTTTTTTACAAGCTTTCTTGCTGCCGTTGTTCAGAGAATCACTTGTCAAGTTAGTAACATGGTCGTTAAGTGAATCTGGCTTCCCCATTGCTTGTTGGAAGGTCGCAAGAGATGATGACATGACCCCAGGACAATGTAACCATCGTAGATATGAGTCAGTGGCCAAGCGTCTGAATTTCGATCACATGACCACGGGGATGCCGCAACCATCGTATCAGAAATGGTCATAAGTCAATACAGGTAGACCTCGACTTACGACCACAATGGAGCCCAAAACCTCCGTTGTTAAGGGAGACATTTGTTCAGTGAGTTTTGCCTCATTTTACAACCTTTCTTGCCTCGGTTGTTAAGTGAATCACTGCAGTTGATCAGTTAGTGACACGGTTGTTAAGTGAATCTGGCTTCCCCATTGACTTTGCTGGTTCAAAGGTCGCCAAATGGGATCACAGGACCGTCATAAATATGAACCAGTGGCCAAACATCCTAATTTTGATCACATGATCATGGGGATGCTGCAAAGGTCGTAACTGCGAAAAATGGTCATAAGTTACTTGTTTCAGTGCCGTTTTTGAACGGTCACTAAATGAATTGTATGTCAAGGACTACCTGTATATCGGTGCAATTATAACTTCAAACAGTCAGCAAACGAACTGATGTAAGTCAAGGACTATATTTCTGGAAGTTGTAGTACCACTTTAGAAAGCTAAAACATAGGAAGAACGGTTGCAGGAACTGGATATGTCTAGTTTAATGAAAAGAAGGACTAGGGGTGACATGATAGCAGTGTTCTAATATCTCAGGGGCTGCCACAAAGAAGAGGGAGTCAAACTATTCTCCAAAGCACGTGAGGGCAGGACAAGAAGCAATGGGTGGAAACTAATCAAGGAGAGAACCAACCTAGAACTAAGGAGAAATTTCCTGACAGTTAGAACAATTAATCAGTGGAACAACTTGCCTCCAGAAGTTGTGAATGCTCCAACACTGGAGGCTTTTAAGAAGAGATTGAACAGCCATTTGTCTCAAATGGTATAGGTTTTCCTGCTTCAGCAGGGGGTTGGACTAGAAGACCTCCAAGGTCCATTCCACTATTCTGTTATTCTAGGATAGCACACTATGGGCAAAATTCTGCCCTAGTGTTTGCTGCTCCTAACACAGAAGCCAGAAACTGAGAAAGGGAGGCAGTACAATTGTAATTAAACACACACACACACCCATGTGGCTGCAATAGGCAGATGCTTCTGCATTGCACTTTGTAAGATCTGGAAAAGGGCAGGTCGCAATTAGCCAACCACACTCATTAGCATAGAATGGAAACTCTACCTGTCCTTCCTGTAACAAGGATTAGTAGCGTTACTAAAAATACAGCTGAACAACGCGGAAGGTCACCCAGGAGAATTTTGGTTCCATGTTAAAGAGTCATGAGGAAGAGCTCCCTCGTGCCTCCTCTCTCTGGCTGCTGATCATGGAAAACAGAATATTAGAATGTTCTGAATATGAAAACAAAGGGGGCCAGGAGAAGAGTCGGCAAGTAGAGGGATATAATCAAGATCAAGGGGGGTACTAATACCACTCTATAAAGCCTTAGTAAGACCACATCTAGAATACTGCATCCAGTTTTGGTCACCACACTATAAAAAAAGATGTGGAGACTCTAGAAAGAGTGCAGAGAAGAGCAACAAAGATGATTAGGGGACATGTAGGCTAAAACATATGAAGAACGGTTGCAGGAACGGGGTATGTCTAGTTTAATGAAAAGAAGGACTAGGGGAGACATGATAGCAGTCTTCCAATATCTCAGGGGTTGCCACAAACAAGAGGGAGTGAAGCTATTCTCCAAAGCACCCAAGGGCAGGACAAGAAGCAATGGATGGAAACTAATCAAGGAGAGAAGCAACTTAGATCTAAGGAGAAATTTCCTGACAGTGAGAACAATTAATCAGTGGAACAACTTGCCTCCAGAAGTTGTAGGTGCTTCATCACTGGAAACTTTCAAGAAGAGATTGGATAACCATTTGTCTGAAATGGTACAGGGTCTCCTGCCTGAGCAGGGAGCTGGACTAGAAGACCTCCAAGGTCCCTTCCAACTCTGTTATTCTATTCTATTCTATTCTATTCTATTCTATTCTATTCTATTCTATTCTATTCTATTCTATTCTATTCTATTCTATTCTATTCTATTCTATTCTATTCTATTCTATTCTATTCTTTCTTCAATTCTATTCCTACTCTACTCTACTTTCTATTCTATTCTATTCTATTCTATTCTATTCTATTCTATTCTATTCTATTCTATTCTATTCTTTCTTATTCTATTCACATATCTTAGTTGAGAAAACTTCATTTAAAGCCTTCACTCTAAGCAGAAAGTATACACAGGACCAGGAAAGGCAGCATTTAAAAATTTACCTTGAAATATATGATTTATGATCCACTTAGCAATCATCCTATCTTTATGGAATTGCAGGCAGGAAGGGTGCTTAAAACAAACCTCAGGGGTGATTAGCTGGGTCAGAATTAGCCTTCCGTTTTAACCTTCGTGGACCACAGGTAGTCCTTGACTTACAACAGTTCATTTAGTGACCGCTCAAAGTTACAACGGCACTGAAAAAAGAGGCTTATGACCATTTTTCACACTTAACAACCACCGAAGCGTCCCTATGACTATGTGATCAAAATTCAGATGCTTGGCAACTGACTCACATTTATGACGGTTACAGTGTCCTGGGGTCACGTCATCGCTTTTTGCTACCTTCTGACAAGCAAAATCAATGGGGAAGCCGGATTCACTTAACAACCGTGTTACTAACTTAACAACCACAGCGATTCACTTAACAAATGTGATATGCAATGTCATAAAACGGGGCAACACTCACTTAACAAACATCTCAGCAACAAAAATGTGGGGCTCAATTACGGTCGTAAGTCAAGAACTACCTGTGCATTGTTGAAATAATCTCTTGATGGGAAAATGGATGAAGCCAAATCCCATTTCAGGGGTGGTTGCTTGCTTGCTTTAAATCTTAATATTGAAGTCTGGCTTTCAATTCCTTCCCCTTTAAATATTGAAATTTATTTGCTTTCCTCTTACAAAGGTTTTCGGCCCGTTGTGTATCTGCCGTGAAAGATTTCTTCTTCTAAAGGATATTTGGGGTGTTGTTTCTCTAGATCTCAAGCCTATCACTTTCTTTGCACAGGTTGTGGGTGTCCTAGACAAGCCCAGGCAGATACACAGTGCTCGAAATTAAATTCTTCATCCAAGATCAATTGTAGCTGTTCCTTACCTCCTTCGGTAAAGCTGTTTCCTTTGAGAACGTCCTTCCCGCCACAGAAAATGTACTCCAAAATAACTCCATTCCTCCTTTGCTGTCTTCTCTCCCTCCTGCAGTTGAGCCGTTGTGATGGGACATCAGCAACGGGGGTGTGAACAGCGCTGTGCTTGGGCTCAAGGTGATTTATCCACCGGTAAAATACGACAGCTACCTCCAATCTTGTCTATGGAGCAAGATCGGAGATGGGGAAAACCCAAACAAGCTCCCCGCTTATAATTTCCTGCAACCTCTTTGATAATCCAAAAAAACTTCCGTCACAGAGAAATGGGAAGGAGAGGCACGTCCCAACCGAAACTGTTGGAAATCGTACAAAAGGGAGGGACATTTAAAAGGCGCATCCACAGCCCACGATATGCTCAATGGAGAAAACACCATGTGAGGTGTGATGAAAACGTCATGGAAATTCACCCTGTGTGTAAAAATAGCGAGGGCTTTGATGGCATGGCTGTGGCCACCATCTTGAATTTTCCGACCCTCCCCTTCCTCATATTATCAGGAAAAAATAGAAGGTAGGAGTACTGGGTATAATGGTTAGAGTTCCTGTATGAACCAAGGGGTCCATTTCTATCTTGGTTGTGTGTTTGTGTGGGTTTATACCACCACCATTCTTCAATGACCGTGGCTAAGTGGATGTTGTTTAATAATATTAAAAGTATCATTGCAGGATGTACATTGTTCCAAACCAAGCTGCCTTTTGCACTTATGACTGGTTGCAGCACCCCCGTGGGCGAAATTGATCAAAATTCAGATGCTTGGCAACTGACTCGTATTTATGACGGTTGCCATGTCCCGGGGTCATGTCATCCCCTTTTGCAACCTTCTGACAAGCCAAGTCAATGGGGAAGCCAGTTTCATTTTGCAACCGTGTTACTAACTTAACAACTGCAGTGATTCACTTAACAACTGCCTCGCTTAGGAAGAAAAATTGTAGGCTCAGTCGTGGACGTGAGGATTCAAAGACTACCTGTATTTGAAGCCAACGTACCATTGTTTTACCGCATGCCCAAAACGTGGGGTATATATTCTCTTTTCCTTCTTCTCTATGTATAGTATGATTTTGATTGCTTATTTAGTATGCTATGACTATCACTAAGTGTTGTATCTTATGATTTGTTCTGTCCCAGCACGGCAAACCCCCAGAAAGCGACACACACACACACTGTTCTTTAAACAAAAAGGCTTTAATACTAATAATTGCTTAGTATTAAAGTGAATACTGAGTCTTTGCCAAAGTGTTTGTTTTCAAGCACAGAACACTTTGGCCGGGATTCCAAAAGTGAAAGACACAAACAGGTCAATTAGTCCGTCAAATAATCATTACTTGCTGAAGTTGGCCAAGAGCCCGGACTGGAGTCAATCCAACTGATAGGGACGAAGTTCAGAAGGTAGCCAAGATGAATACAAACAAAATTGTCTTCAGCAAAAGTGTGTGGTGTGATCCACCCTTATATAGACTTAGGGCATGGCCCATCTGCCGGCAAGCTTACTTTCGAGGAGACCTCCTTCTACACAGCCACTCTTGCCGGCTAGCTGCCCTGCATACTCTGGCATCAATCAGAGGCCCCTCCTCTTCACTGGAGTCACTGAACTCCTGCTGAGGATGTGCAGAAGGCCCTGATTGCGCATCGTCCTCTGGCCCTGCTTCCTCTTCAGTCTCGGACTCCGGTGCCGGCGCTACAGACCGCTCTTGCCACCCTATGGACTGTTCCTGGTCGTCCGGATCCATGAGCAGCTGCACGGGACGGGGGCAAGCCACAACATGATTCTTGATGAATGTATGTTTTATGTACACTGAGAGCTTATGCACCGAAGACAAATTCCTTGTGTGTCCAATCACACTTGGCCAATAAAGAATTCTCATTCTAATTCTTCTACCTGGCTCCTTAAAAAGACAGCTGCACGTTTTGCCCAAATTGTACCAAACACAGCCCAGGTGATAAACCATGGAAAGATCTCTTACATAACTGAGCACGTAGCTGGGAAGGAAGGAAGGAAGGAAGGAAGGAAGGAAGGAAGGAAGGAAGGAAGGAAGGAAGGAAGGAAGGAAGGAAGGAAGGAAGGAAGGAAGGAAGGAAGGGGAAAACTCACTTACCAGCACATGGAAACGTGTCTCTCAATGCTTTGCAGGGTGAGTCAATGACAAGGTATTTCCCCCCCCCACTGCTGACTCTCTTCACCTTTTGTGATTTCATGTGTCATGTAGTCATTTCTGAAGCACATGGTCTTTTGCTCATCAATGGACCCTATTAGAGATGACTTGGGTGGGAAGGGAGGAATGGTACAGCTGTCCTGAATCACTTGCTGTCAGAAAGCCCTAAATTTGCATCCGAAGTAGGCAGGATGAAGACTTCAGACCCTGCAACTCACGTCCTTCATTCCCAGCAGGAGCGGAGTTATAGACATTTTATATAGGTAGTTGTCGACTTACGACAAATGAGCCCAAAATGTGTTGCTAAGTGAGACAGTGGTTGAATTTTGCCCCATTTTACGACCTGCCTTGCCACAGTTGTTAAGCGAATCACTGCACTTGTTAAATTAGTAACACAGTTGTGAAGTGAATCTGGCTTCCCCCATTGAGCTTGCTGGCCAGATTGCAAAAGGTGATGACGTGAACCTGGGACGCTGCAACCGTCATAAATATGAGTCGGTTGCCAAGCATCTGGATTTTGATAGCAATAGCACTTAGACTTATATACCGCTTCATAGTGCTTTACAGCCCTCTCTAAGCGGTTCACAGAGTCAGCATATTGCCCCCAACAATCTGGGTCCTCATTTTACCCACCTCGGAAGGATGGAAGGCTGAGTCAACCTTGAGCCGGTGAGATTTGAACCGCCGAACTGCAGCTAGCAGTCAGCTGAAGTAGCCTGCAGTGCTGCACTCTAACCACTGCGCCACCTCGGCTCTGATCACGTGACCGTGGGGATGCTGCAATCATTGTCTCCTTTTAACGACCCCATAATCCCTTGCGGGGTGGAGTCTGGGCAACTGAATAGAGCTGAGTGTTTACTGGCCGGATACCCTTCCTGTTGCCAATGCGGAGTTTTGTTCAGCAGATATATTCTCATGGTGCCCAGAGAGAGAAATATCTGCCTCTACCTAGGATCGAGCTCACAGCGTCCGGATTGTGAGGCAAGAGCTCCATCTCTAGGCCACCGCACCACTCGTGGGGATGCTGCAATGATCATGTGAAAAATAGTCACAAATCACTTTTTTTCAGTGCCATCGTAACTTCGGTCACTAAAAGAAATGGTTTTAAGTTGAGGATACCTGTATAATATTATTAAGTCAGAAATAAAATCCCATTATGGTTAGTCTATGTGTAAACTAGCTAAATGTGCCTACTAGGTGTTAAGTGTGCTATTGTGGTGGAATCTGGAGCTAAAGTGAGGGGAGGAGTTAAAAGACTGAGTAGGCTGGAATACCTGAGAGGGAGGAACAGCCGAAAGCAGACTTCCCTAAACCTTGGAAATGCTTATCTAGTTGTTCTGTAGTGAGTGCAATTTGTCTGGTGAGAGTAGCAATAAACATACCATGCTGATAAGTTATGTGATTCTGGTTCCTTGCACCTACTGGTAACAGCTACAGAATAACAGAGTAACAGAGTTGGAAGGGATCTTGAAGTCTTCTAGTCCAACCTCCTGATCAAGCAGGAGACACCATATACTATTCTGGACAGGTGGCTGCCCAATTTCTTCTTAAAAACCTCCAGTGATGAAACACCCACAACTTCTGGAGCTGATTAATTGTTCTGTCAAGAAATTTCTCCTTAATTCCAGGTTGCTTCTCTCCTTGATTAGTTTCCTTGATTAGTGCTTCTTGTCCTGTCCTCAGGTGCTTTGGAGCATAGCTTGACTCCCTCTTCTTTATGGCAGCCCCTGAGATATTGGAAGGCTGCTATCATGTCACCTCTAGTCTTTCTTTTCATTAAACTAGACATACTCAATTCCTGCAATCGTTCTTTATGTTTTAGTCTCCAGTCCCCTAATCATCTTTGTTGCTCTTCTCTGCACTCTTTCTAGAGCAGGAATGTCAAACTCCCGGCCCATAGGCCGGATGTGTCACGTGCCGGCCATGCCCATGCCCGGTGTAATGAAGTGGGAATATGTCACGTGATGCCGCCATGACGTGACACCCCTGTTCTAGTGTCTCAACATCTGTTGTATAATGTGGCAACCAAAGCTGGATGCAATATTCCAAGCGTAGCCTTACCAGTGCAGTATAAAGTGGTACTAACACTTCACATGATCTTGATTCTAACCCTCTATTAATGCAGCCCAGGACTGCATTACCCCCCCCCCCCAAAAAAAAGCTACGAAGTTTTCTCCGGTACCAATACAAAATATAAAGAAAAATATTTTCACACATTTAAATACTACAATACTCTAAAAAATATCCTAAGTTTCTATGGTTTGTAAGATTTTATTTGCCATGTGGTTTGTACACAATCCTGCCAGCGGTCAACTAGATCCCATCATGGTGAGGACTATGTCCTCGAGGGCTAGCATGGAACCATAAATTCTCAGTGAGACCTGGACACTCAACTCACACGTATTTTTTTTTAAGTCTCTGGAAAAATGGAACTCAAGCAATACCAGCAGTCAGCGACAGGTATCCTGGTGCACAGAACTTTCTAAAAGTTTATGCTTCAAATGTAGACAGAAAACTTGTGACAATTTCCTTCAACTTGGCATCTGTTTGCTCAGAGATCTTCCCTTCGGTCCTGTCAAAGTAAAAGAAGAAATAAATTTCAACTCTCACCAAAACAAACTGGAATAGAGGCCTCCTTCAGCCCCTTTCCCCTCCCACCATATTCTGCAACATTAAAGTCTTGCAATTGTCAAAATCGTAAATGAATGACTGGTGTACCAGGAAGCAAACATTTTTAGTTTTTACTCCTTTGTTAACCTTTGAGGAATCCATGTTGTCCTTACCTGATTGTGGTGAGCAGGGGCTGGTGGCTGCTTATAACATGAGCAAGGAAAGCCTGTTCAAACTTGGTGATCTTGCTAGGTTCCAACTTGTCCAGATAGCCTCTGACCCCAGCATAGATAACAGCAACTTGTTCCTCAATGGCCATGGGAACTAAGAGAGAGAACATCAAAGTCCATAGCAGCTCACTTGACCACAAAGCTACATCTTTAAATGTGATTGGACGTAAAAGGTGATACATTGTAAGGCACAAATAACCAGGAATATTTGTTGAGTTCAAAGCACAGAGTTTATTGCTACCTATACCCAAGAATCTAGTCAACTACCATGTTTCCCCGAAAATAAGACCCTGTCTTATAGTTTTTTGCCACCAAAAAGAGGCACCAGGTCTTAATTTTTGGGGGGACGGGGATGGGGGACTGTCGTCTACTGACTCACCTCACTTGTGTGCATCGCCCCTGGCCTCGTTTTTGCTGTCAGAGGCCTTCAGGAACTTCTTCAGCCGGCAAGGCTTTCCTGAAGGCCTCTGCAGCTAATAACAGAGCTCTGGATTGATCCGGAGCTCTGTTATCAGCTACAGAGGCCTTCAGGAAAGCCGGCTGCAGCAGAAGAAATGGGTCGAGGTGTGCAAGGTCTGGCTGCAACTATCCAAAGGTAAGTAGTAGGGCAGCTCCACCCCCACCCCCCATCCCCACCCTAGCTTAATTTTTACCAGTGCACCCTGGAGTCTTAATTAGGGCTTATTTTGGGGATAGGGCTTATATTGGGCTCACGTGTAAAAATCAAGCTAGGACTTATCGTATTTTTCGGAGTATAAGACGCACCTTTTTACTCCCAAAAAGAGGGTGAAAACTTGGGTGCGTCTTATACACCGAATGTAGCTCCACCCAGCCACCCCCACCCTTTGGCCTCTGCCTCCCAGAAATTTACCTCCTTGCAGCAAACAGGGCAGAGCCTGAGTAGCACAAGGAACTGACCATCAGCTGAGAGGCTGCAGGCAGGCCCAAGTGCTAAAATGAAAGTGAAACTAGAACTGCAAGGAGGCAACTTGCTGGGAGGCAGAGGCAGAATTTTATTTTCTTGTGCAAATCAGACTGCTGAAACTGGATGCAAGGAGGTAATTCAATAACTATGAATGCCTATAGAATGCTCAAATTATTAAACTTATTTTTTAAAGACTGCTTTATTATTGTTCTAGACAACTTAACAAAATGAAGAAGCTTTTTAAAATAAATGCTTTATCTGAAGAGGCCCAGTGCTATTGTATCTTCTTTTAAATAGCAGAGAATAATGTATACTTCCAGAAAGCCACAAGCCATTATCAATTTTAACAGCATCTGTACAAGTAATAATCTGAAATGTAACAGTGTCCTGTTTTAGTATTAACATAAGGCAGCTGAGTTAAACCCTGACTTAGTCATGTTTGGAGTAGATCTATTTAAATAATTGGGAGGAGTTAATGTGACTACATTTAAGAAAACTTTCTGCCATTAATATACTGCTATAATGTACATTTCTCCAATTCTTTGCTATTTCTATGGGTCAGGCACACATGCACAGAAATACACAGCAAACAGTGTATATCATCTGTACAATTTGCTGTTTGCTGAGAGGCAGAGGCAGATTTTTTTTCTTGTTTTCCTCCCCCAAAACTAAGGTGCATCTTATACTCTGAAAAATACGGTACTTTCTGAATAGGTCGTATTTTTGAGGAAACACGGTAACAGTCAAAGTTAAATTGGCAGGAGGTAAGGGTCAATGTAATTCATAGGGGGGCTGAACTTGGGTCTCTTGTGGCAATGCAATGACTCCAAACTGATGATATGTTTAACTCTGCCTTCCAGCTCAGCCTGCTCTTCTACATACATAGGGCTCACAAAAGTGATCAAGAGAATATCTTACTCTTCATTGACCTGTTTTTGTGGCTGATCCCTTTGTCACACGGGTAACCAGGAACTGGCTTACGTATGTAGCCAGGCTGTGTCTTATTTATAATTTATTTATTTATTTATTTATTGAATTTATATTGCCGCCTATTCGCGCATGGCGACTCAAGGCGGCTTACAGAATATAAAACCACATTTAAAACAATAAAAACTAACAAAAAGAATCAAATCAATTAATATAGTACACCCATCACCTCCCACCCCCCGCACCGGCGACAGCAGATCACACGAGCCATTTAATGTGCTCCATCCCACTCTGGGTTCCCCAGGCCCGCTAGCAGAACCAGGTCTTCAGCGCCTTCCAGAAGAGTATCAGAGTGGGGGCCATTCTAATCTCGGGGGGAATGGTGTTCGAGAGAGGGAGCCACCACGGAGAAGGCCCTTCTTCTGGGTCCCACCAGGTGCATCTCCCTAGGGGATGGGACCCCGCAACATTCTTTGCCTCCCCGCTCTGGTGGGTCAGGTAAATGTGACCGGCAAGAGACGGTCCCTCAGATAACCTGGTCCCAAGCCATGAAGGGCTTTAAAGGGGACAACCAGCACCTTGAATTGCACCCGGAAGCAAATCGGCAGCCAATGCAGCTGCCGCAGGAGAGGCGATACATGTGCACACCGGGGTCTGCACAAAACCATGCGGGCCGCTGCATTTTGCACCAACTGGAGCTTCCGGATGCTCTTCAAGGGCAGCCCCATGTAGAGCATGTTGCAGTAGTCAAGACGGGAAGTGACTAGGACATGAGTGACTGTTAGGGACTGTTGGTCCAGGAAAGGGTGTAACTGGTGCACAACCTGCAGTTGCGCAAAGGCCCTCCTGGCCACGACCGCCAACTGCTCTTTGAGCAGGAGTCGTGAGTCCAGGAGAACCCCCAGATTACGCACAGGGTCTGTTTGGGGTAGTGCCACCCCATCCAAGACCAAAGGTGGCAGTACTCCCTGAGCCAACAAACCCCAAACCCAGAGCCACTCGGTCTTGCAAGGGTTTAGTTTCAACCCGTTGCTCCCCATCCAGCCCCTAACAGCCTCTAGGCACTGCAAGAGGGAGGACACGGCACAAACCCACTGTTGTGGTCCGCCAGTAGCCTGCGGAGCTGGCAGCAGAGTCGGAAAGTGAGGAGGCTGGGGAGGAACATGGGCCAGTCCTGGAGTCTGGAGAAGGCTCTGTGTCGGAGGCAGAGATGGGGCCTGGGCCATCTGGGAGTTCTGTGCTGACTCCGGAGCCTCCAGAGGCTGACATCAGCGAGGCAGAGGAACAGGGGGAGCCTGTTCCCAATGCGCACATGCACAAAGCTGCCAGAAGGCAAGAACAGTTAAGGAAGAAAAGGGCTGCTCGGGAGTAAGGCTTGGAGATGATTGGCCCCTCCCATAGGACATAAAAGAGGAGCAAACGGATGTGAGCGTTGCAGGAAGCAACTTGGTTCATTTCTGTTCGGTGTAACTCAGCAGCTCCGTTTTGACTCTGTACTCAGTTTTGGCCTTGCAAAGCTACTTGCCAATTAGGTCTTTGGCAGCGTGTCAAGAGAGATAAAGGTGGGTGCTTATCAGCCTTCTCCCGAAAGACACTGGCAGACTTCTGTCGGACTAATTAAAACTGTTTGGCACTTATTACGGCTGTGAAGTTTTTTTTGGGACTACGTTTGTGATTTATCCGTTATCAGGAAGCCTAGGTCAGAACACCCACAAGGCAGAAATCACAATTATTTGGAGTCAAACAACATATTAAGCCGGACATAATGGTAGAGAATTGCACAGAAAGGATAAGGATTGCATATAGGTAGTCTTTGACTTACAACCATAACGGAGCCCAAAATTGCCATTGGTAAGTGAAAGAGTTAAATGACATTTGCTCCATTTTATGACCTCTTTCCTTAGTTGCTAGTAATCACTGCAGTTGTTAAGTTAATGACATGGCTGTGAAATAAATCTGGGTTCCCTTTTGACTTTGCTTGTCAGATCACAAAAAGCGTTCACATGGCCCTGGGACACTGCAACTGTCATAAATACATGCCAGTTGCCGAGAGACCAAATTTTGGTCACGTGACCATGGGGATGCTGCAACAGTTGTAAGTGTGAAAACGGTCACGTAACTCTGTCTCTTTCAGTGCCGTTGTAACTTTGAACAGTCAATAAGCAAATGGTTGTAAGTTGAGGACTACCTGTAATCAGTGAAATGTCCTGGACATGTTTGCACACTTTTTGTTCTTAAGGACTAAAAAAAATGATGACTAGAATTCTGAACGGCAACTAGACACGGGTACCAAAGCACTCTTACCGTATTGTCCTTGTTTAAGCAGCTCAGTCAAACGGACACCACGGTTGAGCAGCTGCTGAGTGGCAGCATCCAGATCAGATCCAAACTGGGCAAAAGCAGCAACTTCACGGTACTGGGCTAACTCGAGCTTCATGGTTCCGGCCACCTACACAATGGGATGATGCGCTTAGAGAGTTTCAGACGGAACTTTGCATGTGTGATCAGTTTTTAATAGCTGCAACTACTTCTGAATTGCTAGCTGATTTAAGCGCCCATTCAGCCTTTCCTAACTTAAAAGCCTGTCCCTCTTGTTTTGGAACAATTACAAAAACATTCAGCACGTCACATCTCCTCCTGGCTCAAAGTATTTTTCTGATCTGCCTAGAAGAGTCCATTTATACTTTTATGAAAGCAGCTGCTGCAATAAGGGGCATCGCCTGAAGTTTGTCAGAATGTGGATCGTTCTCTTCCTTTTGCTTCACTTCTTTTATTGAGGAACCTTAAAAGGTAAAGGTTCCCCTCGCACATATGTGCTAGTCGTTCCCGACTCTAGGGGGCGGTGCTCATCTCCGTTTCTAAGCCGAAGAGCCAGCGCTGTCCGAAGACATCTCCGTGGTCATGTGGCCGGCATGACTAAACGCCAAAGGCGCACGGAACGCTGTTACCTTCCCAGCAAAGGTGGTCCCTATTTTTCTACTTGCATTTTTTTTACATGCTTTCGAACTGCTAGGTTGGCAGAAGCTGGGGCAAGTAACGGGAGCTCACCCCGTTACGCGGCGCTAGGGATTCGAAGCGCCGAACTGTCGACCTTTCTAATCGACAAGCTCAGCATCTTAGCCACTGAGCCACCGCGTCCCTATTGAGGAACCTTACCTGAAGTATAAAAGGCTGGCCCAAAATCGTGCTTGGCACCACCATTTTTATACTGCCCCAGTCATAAGACTCTGGGAAACCTGTTTGGAATGTATGTGTTAGGTCTCAAACACATGAAGTGGTTGATGACGGTTTTCCACAGTAAGTTTTATACATACCTGCTTCATGGCTCTTGTCTGGGCAGCAGAACCGACCCGAGACACAGACAGACCCACGTTAATGGCTGGACGGATACCTTTGTAAAACAGTTCTGTTTCCAGGAAGATCTGCCAGAAAAGAGGTTTATTTATTTAGTTCCCACCTTTATGATTTTTATACACAACTGAAGATGACAAATATATCTAATATATCTTCCTATTTTCCCCACAACAACCCTCTGAGGCGGGTTGGGCTGAGAAGTGACTGGCGCAAAGTCACCCTATCAGCTTTCACACCCAAGCTGGGACTAGAACTCACCGTCTCCTGGTGATTGGCCCAAAATCACCTAGCTGGCTTTCATACCTGAGGTGGGATTAAAATTCAGTCTCCCAATTGCTCCAATCATAAGCAAACTGGCCAATTTATTTATCAAGTGCACCACACATACCTCCGCTAGTTTATGGAATGTAGACAACCGTTTTGCTTATAAAATGATCTCTAGATTAGAGCTCCAAAGCTTGTATAAAAATAATGGGAGGATCCATGCAATAAAACTGGTCTTTGGATGCTGTTATGGCATATTGATCAAAGGGTAGAATAACTGGACACTATTGTCTTTACCATTACATTGGGGTGCTGTATGCAGCCCTAAGCTAATCTGTATTTTCCCTACATGGGAAAGATCTGATTGATCCAAGCTATGATGCAATTACTGACTGCAACAATGATGGGCTTATGTTGGTTTGAGATGCAAGTATACAAACCGAACAATCATTTTGGTTAACAATCATGGTGTTTGCTTAATGGCTGCCTCAAAAAGTGTAGTAAAGTTGAGTCAATCTTAAGAGTGACCCGCTGAACATCACAACTGTAATGGGCAGGTTCCATTACGGTCATAAGTTGAGAACTATCTGTGTACAAGACAATATGTTGATAGGATGGAAGAAGGTCAGCTGGTAAGGGCAGAAAAATATGGAGTGGTGTTGCTGTTGATATGAACCAGGTTTAACTATATTTTCTTTTTTGAAAAAATAACACTTTTAATTTAGGCCTTGCATCATACCAATTCTACTCCAAAAGAGAAGTAGCGCAGGTTTTCAAAATAACAACAGCGGACCCCAATCGCTCTTCTTAGAGGTAGGCCTTGGTTTGCAACCATTTGTTTAGTCACCATTTGAAGTTATAATGGCAGCGAAAAAAGTGACTTATAACTGTTTTTCATACTTATGACCATTGCAGCATCCTTTGGTGACCTTCTGACAAGCGAAGTCAATGGGGAAGCCGGATTCGCTTAACACCTTACTAACTTAATACCTGCAGTGATTCACTTAGCAACTGTGGCGAGAAAGGTTGTAAAATGGGGCAAAGCTCAGTAGCTGTCTTGCTTAGCAACAGAAATTTTGGGCTCAATGGTGGTCGTAAGTCAAGGACTAGCTTCATAAACCGGATTTAGCTATATTTTCTTTTAAAAAAAATAATGCCTTTAATTTCTTTGACTTACTATTCCTTACTCCCTTACTGTTGGCTTTGCATAACACTGTCTACTCCCGTGATGGCAAACCTGTGGCACGCGGAGCCATGTCGGCTGGCATGCGCAGCGTCGCCGGTTCCTCTTCTGGGTTTCTGGCCTGCATGCGCCTGCGATGATCACCTGTTTTTTGCGCGTGCGGCAGTGCCGGAAACCGGAAGAGCTGGTCTTCCAGTTTCCATTGTGCGCATGCGTGCCAGCCAGCTGATCGTTGCGCGCGCATGCGCGCCAGTACCCAGAAGACAAGCTGGCCGGTGCGCATGCGCACGCCAGAAACCGGAAGTTCATTTCCGGCGCGCACATGCCCACTTGGCAGCTTCCTTTCTGGGGCGCGCACTTGTGCCGAAAAGGTTTCCCATCACTGGTCTACTCCAAAAGAGAGGTAGCACAGGTTGTAAAAAAGCACCATCACCGGGCCCAATCGCTCTTCTTGGAGGCTCTTGGGATCCCTACCTGCCCATCGGTGATGGAGATCACGTTCGTTGGAATGTAGGCTGACACATCACCGGCTTGAGTCTCGATGACCGGGAGAGCGGTCAGGGACCCCCCTCCAAATGCATCGTTCATTTTGGCTGCTCTTTCCAGAAGACGAGAGTGCAAGTAGAACACGTCGCCCGGGTACGCCTCACGGCCAGGGGGACGCCGCAGCAAGAGAGACATCTGACGGTAGGCCACCGCCTGTTGATCAAGAGAGCACAGATGCTGTGGCTGTCTCAAGAGAGATCTGGCTCCCCGTCCCCTAAATTTGAGAGGCCAGCCCGAGGTTCAAACCTGCTTAGATAAGTCGTCGTAGATGATCAAGGCGTGTTTGCCGTTGTCTCTGAAGTATTCGCCCATGGAACAGCCGGAATAAGGAGCCAAGTACTGGAGAGGGGCAGCATCGGAGGCTGTGGCAGAAACCACGATAGTGTACTTCATGGCATCTGAAACAGGGAGATGAACAAGGTTAATGAAGACGGAAGCAGCTTAGCCAGGAGAGAAATGCCTACATCCCCCCCCCGCCCAAACATCAAGCGTTAAGGCTGCTCTGGACTGCACATTTTGGCAAGCACAAAGCTTTGGGCGAATGGAATGCCAGTACCTGCATCAGTCAGCCTCTTCACCAGCTGAGCAACGGTCGATCTCTTCTGACCAATGGCAACGTAGATACAGTAGAGTTTCTTCTTCTCATCAGTTCCATCATTAAATCTTTTCTGGTTAATTATGGTGTCAATGGCAATTGACGTTTTGCTGCAAATTGAATACCTAACGGTCAACATCTTATTGCCCCAAATTAACTCAGAGGTCTACAAATTCGGTGTTGAGAAAAACTGAAAAGGTGAATAATCCCAAAGAGGTCTCCCTACTGTTAATTTTGCATTACTCGGTGGAGGTTTTTGAATCAAATGCCCTCAGGTGTATCCCCGTGTAAAGAATATTCCAAAAGCTAAGAATTCACCGTAGCCAGGATCACTTGGGGCAAGGAGAGGACCTCCCTTATTTCTTACCCAGTCTGCCTGTCTCCAATGATCAACTCCCGCTGACCACGGCCAATGGGTACCAGGCTGTCTACTGCCTTGATCCCGGTTTGCATGGGCTCACGGACAGAGATCCTGGGGATGATTCCAGGAGCCTTCAAGCCAACCCTCCTGCGGATTTTGGAAGTGATGGGACCCTGTAAAGCAAGGCAACAGAATCATGCTATCACATCAACTCCTCACCAACAGCCCCACACTTAACAGCGGTCTCCTTTCCACACCTACCTTTCCATCGATGGGATTCCCCAGAGCATCGACCACACGCCCCAGCAGCTCCTCTCCAACGGGCACATCCACAATGGCCCCCGTTCTCTTCACAATGTCTCCTTCCTTAATCAATCTGTCGTTACCGAAGACTACCACACCAACATTGTCAGGCTCCAAGTTCAGAGACATACCCTAAGAAAAGAGAAAACCCATTTAGGGGGTTTCCATTTAGGAAAACCCATATGAGAGAGATCCGACGGGACATTCCCAACAAGCATAATTCATACAAGTAACTACATAATAGGTAGTCCTCGACTTACGACCATAATCGAGCCCACGAGTTTGGGCGCAAGTCATGAAAGTTATAAAGCAGGTCACCAATTTTATGACTTTTTGTGGTGGTTGTTAAGCAAACCATTGTTCACTTCGGGGAGTTCCCCCCTCCCCTAGAAAGTGGAGGTAAATGCAATTTCCAAAAATATCATCATAAATCGCAGTCGTGTGACTGTGTGACACTGAAAATGGCCAGAGTGGACACCCACGATTGCCACAATGTCAAATCCAGGTTGTAAGATTCTTTTTCAGGATCTGTTCTAACTTGTAAGGGCCATTAAGCACCGATAAAGGAGAATATTTGTAGCTCAAGGTTGAAATGGGGGGTCCTTAATGCTCTGTGCTTGGTTGTTTCCTTGCAGGTGTTTCATTACCCAAACTAGGTAACATCATCAGTGCGCTAAGCAACCGGCCGTAAGTTAAGGAGTACCTGTATATTGTAAAATATAAGAGCACTGCTATGAGGATATAGTTCTGCAAATATATTCTGCACATACTGTCAAATGAAAATATTAATGGTCAGCAATCAGAGATAACAACTAATACCAAAAGCCACCGTCAGAGGCTAAAGGGGCAGAGTACCTGATTGATGCATTGCTTTAAATGGCATTCCCATCATTCATACCCTTTAACTTTAACTTTTATTTGCATTTCTATGCCGCCCAACTCCCTAGGGACTCTGGGCGGCTTACAGCAAATATAAAAAACTTATTAAAATATAAAAAGCTTATTAAAAAGATACATAATAAAAACATTTGAAAACAATTAAAAACCCCCACACACCTTTTCATGGCCGGATCTCGCCAAATTGCAGAAGCGAGATCAACGGCCCCAAGCCTGCCGGAACAGCCAGGTCTTTACCGCTTTCCGGAAGGCCAGCAGGGTGGGGGTGGTCCGGATCTCAGGAGGTAACTGGTTCCAGAGGGCCAGGGCAGCCACAGAGAAGGCCCTCCCCCACGGGCCTGCCAGCTGGCACTGTTTCGTTAGCTGACGGGACCCGGAGGAGCCCAACCCTGTGGGATCTTACCGGTCGCTGGGAGCTATGTGGTAGGAGGTGGTCTCAAAGATAACCTGGCCCTGAGCCATATAGGGCTTTAAAGGTAATAACCAACACCTTGAATTGTGCCCGGAGACCAATAGGGAGCCAGTGCAGCACGCGGAGAATTGGTGTAATATGGATGTACCTAGGTGCACCCATGACAGCTCGCGCAGCCGCATTCTGGACCAACTGTAGTCTCCGAACACTCTTCAAGGGTAGCCCCATGTAGAGCGCAATATCCTTTCACACAGTAATATAATGGGCAGAGAAAAACCAAATCATGACAATTAAGTTTTATTACGCGAATATGGATATGAAGACTGACCTTCAACCCAGACGAGAATTCCACCATTTCTTCTGCTTGAACATTTTTCAAGCCGTACACACGGGCGATGCCGTCACCGATGGAAAGCACGCGTCCAGTTTCCTGGAGCTCAGCAGATGTGTCGGCCCCCAGAATACGTTCCTCAAGAATAGAAGATACTTCAGCAGTGCCTGGAAGAATACAGACCAATATTAAGGCGGTATTTTTAAATAGCCCTGGTTTAAATCTCATGTGCTGTCAGACAAGCAACAGGCAGTTCCATCCAACAAAGAAAACAAAATCAAAGATACAAGCTGGAAAATTTGGAAGTTTCAGAGTGTGCCGTGTTTGCTTTCAAGCAATTGTTCTAAAAAAAAATCTGAGAACTGGAGATTTTGTGGCTCTCAGTCCATGACATCAAATTATACAGCTTCAATATAGGTGCAGATTATGCACCTGTATTAAAGCTACATACATCTACTAAAATGAATACGCTAATTGAGATCATTCTCGTTTACACACACCAAAATTCCAATTCGGTATTTTCAAGACAGCCAAGTTCTCTGTACAAGATATCCGAATATATAATAAAAGTGAACAAACTGAATAGGGTACTTAAGCTAATAAATTAGCTTTATCTCTTACTTCTACAAAGCTCGCAAGTATCAGCAGTACTCAGGATATATTACAGTATTTTTGCCTTGGTCAGCTTTAAGAACTGAAGTACAGTTCTATTCAAACCAGAAATTCAAATAAAGCACAGTTAACCAGCAAACTATGGGATGGTGAACAATTAGGTAGTGAACACAGCATGGCAAATTCTGCTTTGCTTTGGTCATTGAAAAAATAGTTTCACTTCACTCTTGCTGGGACATGAATCCAAGTAGCACCCATAGTCTGCAACATGTCAGGGAAAGTCACTTGGTTGAATAGGGCAGCTATAGAAAATGAATGAATGAATGAATGTCAAAATGTCAAAGAAAAGCTGTAAGAGAAAGACATTTAATTTAGAGATAAAGCCAAGAGTATTTTATTATCAAAAGTGAGATTGCACACTGTTTACCAGTTTTCTGTAGAGTTGTTTTGGAGCCATGCAAGTTCCTTGTTGCTACAAATGATGCGCCAAAAGCATTCCGTGACACCTAAGACAAAGAAAAACCACAGGGTCTCCTATTTGAAACTTAAATCTTATTTTTCTTGCAAAATTTTGAGTTAAAAGTTATCATTTATGACCAGAGCTCTTTACTGCAATGTATTATTTATGTACAAAATTGCATAGAAAGCACCGAATAGATACTGTTTACTTAGGCATCAGCAACTAGCAATTCAGAAACTGAACCTGAATATTACTTCAAAAATAATTGGAAAAGGGAGCTCTGTAGGATACACACAAATTCCACTCGCCAGCTCTTTAAAGCAGCTGTGTGTTTTATGGGGCTCATCTGTCTGCCATGGATACCAGGGAAAAAAATGAGGTGATTTTAAAGAGTGGCTTTCAGTTAGGGTTTCTTTCCAAAGCCCTTTTCAGGAACCAGAAGAGATGGAAGATGTATGATTTATTTTAAAAAAGCATTTAATAGTTATCTCTTGTTTCTGCAAAAGCTTGGGATCAAAGCTTTAAGGTAAATTATTTCAAAATGCTGCTCACTCACAATCCTCATCCGGCAGAAGTTTATTCATAGCCCTCATTCTCTGCATTAACCTTCAGGAAAATTTTTAGTAATGTCTAAACAGGAATCTTAAGGGTACCTGTATCTAAAATCTAAAGTGTACCTGTGCCGTTTTTGCAGTGCTAGGCCACAGGTTTCATTTAAAGTGCATTCCAAACATCTAAAGAGCCCAGGTGGCGCATGGTTAGAGTGCAGTACTGCAGGCTACTTCAGCTGACTGCTAGCTGCAGTTTGGCAGTTCAAAACTCACCAGGCTCAAGATTGACTCAGCCTTCCATCCTTCCGAGGTGGGTAAAATGAGGACCCAGATTGTTGGGGACAATATGCTGACTCTGTGAAACGCTTAGAGAGGTCTGTAAAAGCACTGTGAAGTGGTATATAAGTCTAAGTGCTATTGCTATAGTGCTATCTGCTGCCACTTTAACAATTTCAGAAATAGTGTCTTTTTAGAGATGAGCCATCCAATATACTATGTATTGGACTAGACCAGTGGTTGTCAACCTGTGGTCGGTGGATCCCTGAGAGGTTGCAATGCCATCACATAAGGAGATCCGCAAAGGCTCGATGCAGCCTAGTGCTTTAAATCTTGAATTAAGTCTTGGTGGTCCATGGCCACAAAAGGTGTTTAAAGAGGGTCTGTGGTGAAGAAATGGTTGAGAACCACTGGACTAGACAATACTGCAATAACTGGAAAAAGTAAGGACAGACTCACAGACTTTTCAAGCCATGGCGCACCTGAAGGAATGCCTCTAATACAGGTAGTCCTCGACTTACAACAGTTCATTTAGCGATCATTCAAAGTTTAAACAGCACTGAAAAGTGACTTATGACCATTTTTCAAACTTATCACCTTTGTAGCATCCCTATGATCATGTGATCAAAATTCATATCCTTAGCAACTGGTTCATACTTATGACTGTCACTGTGTCCCAAGGTCATGCAATCCCCTTTTGCAACCTTTTGACAAGCAAAATCAATGGGGAAGCCAGATTCACTTAACCACCATGTTACTAACTCTGCAATGCAATTGCAATGATTCACTTAACTCCGGCAAGAATGGTCATAAAATGGGGCACATCTCACTTAAAAACGAAATTTTGGGCTCAATTGTGGTCATAAGTTGAGGACTACTGTAAAACCCTACAAGAACTGACTCAATTGTAGCAGCAAAGTCATCGTTGCAAATACTGCATTAGTCAAAACTGCACAAAAAGATGCACTGACTTTAAAAAAAAAGAAAAAGGCTTATAATTCTCTTCAATAAAGATTTAAGCCAATGCTGGCAGCTCCCCACTTCCAGATTTTGAAACAAAAGGAGCAAATGCTAAGCAAGGGCTGCAAAACTGGCCTTTCAGGGCCGACAGCAAGAGAACAAGCCTGCAGTGCAGCAATGTCTCCGGAGTGCAAACAAAAATAAAATCCTTTATTTCATTAGAAAATGTGGGTTATAGATGATCCATAGATACAGGTAGTCCTCGACTTACAAAGCTCATTTAGTGACCGTTCAATGGCACTGAAAAAAGGGATTTATGACTGTTTTTCACACGGATGACCTTTGCAGCATCCCCATGGTCACATGATTCAAATTTAGACGGCTGTCACCTGTTTCCTATTTATGACGGTCGCGGTGTCCCGGGGGGGTCACGTGATCCCCTTTTGCGACCTTCTGATAAGCCAAGTCAATGGGGAATCCGGATTCACTTAACAACCCTGTTACTAGAGCCGAGGTGGCGCAGTGGTTAGAGTGCAGCACTGCAGGCTACTTCAGCTGACTGCTAGCTGCAGTTCGGCGGTTCAAATCTCACCGGCTCAAGGTTGACTCAGCCTTCCGTCCTTCCGAGGTGGGTAAAATGAGGACCCAGATTGTTGGGGGCAATATGCTGACTCTGTGACTCTCTGTGAACCGCTTAGAGAGGGCTGTAAAGCACTATGAAACGGTATATAAATCTTATTGCTATTGCTAATTTAACAAATTCAATGGTTCACTTAACAACCGTGGCAAGGAAAGTCGTAAAATGGGGGGCAAAGCTCACTTAACAAACGTTTCAACTTAGCAACATAAATCTTGGGCTCCACTGTGGTCGTAACTCGAGGACTACCTGTAATGAATGGCGGCGGCGGCAGCAGGAGCTTCTCTTGCGAGAAAACCTCCAAGGTCATAAAACGCATCAGGCGGTGTTGAGGCAGGTACAACACACACACACCCGTGCTTCAATCGAAAGCCTCCTCCATCCAGATAGCCGGGAACACAACACCCATCAGCCACGCCCAGAGCTCAAAAGCCTGGCAGCCCCCACCGAGGATGACCTTCCTCTGACAAGCCGCGTCTCCAACGCCGCAGCCCGCCCGAACCCATCCCAGAAAAGGCACCGGAATTTGACCAGGGTTTAAACGGCCTCCGGGCTCGCTTCTCGCTCCCGTCAAGCGGCCTGAGCCCTTCCCTGCCCGGGGTCCCCGGCTGCAGAGGACCCTGGAAGAGGGATGACCTTCCCGGGGTCACCGCCAGGCCGACATAAAGGCCCCGGCCGTGCAGCGAGGCCGAGAAGCTGCGAGCGCCGAAGGAAAGGCCCGGAGGGGAAGGCCCGGAGTTGCTCCTGAGAGCAACGGAGGGCGCCGCCGCGTCAATGTCACCGCCAAGCCGGGGCCCAAGATGGCGGCGGCGTCTGCTGCAATAAGACCGGCCTTTCCCGTCCCCATCGCTCACCAAGCCGGCCTGGCGGGGCAGGGCCCGGCCGAGCGCAGCGACTACGCGCACGGACAGCATCGTCGAGGCGAGCCGGGCGGAGGAAGAGACGACGCGGCTTCTGGCTCTCGCTGCACCCGCGGCTGCCTCAGGCTCGCGCTGAGGGAGAAAGCAAAATGGCCGCCGCTCCTCCGCCTCCCCCCCTCCGGTGGGAGGGGCTGGGAGGCGGGAACCGCCACAGACCCCGCCCCCTTGCCCCTTGCAAGTTACCGCGGTGACGACCCGGAAGCGCTTATTTCATTCACCCGCCTCACGTTCTTTGACCTCGGGTTTCAAGCGCTCGCGACGTGGTAAGAATTTGACTTTCCGCTTTTTTGTTGTTGTTGTTGTTGTTGTTTCGAGGAGAGGGAAGGACGGGTTTTTTAAAAAAATAATAATAATAATAATAATGAAACTAGCTTCTTTAAAATATAGAATAACGTTCTTTTTAAAAGGGCGCGGGGCCGCGAAGCGTCGTTCGGAGGGGGCGTGGCGGAAAGGAGCACGTGGCCCGCTCATTGTCAACTGCGGCGCTCTGCTTGAGCTGCAGCCTGCGAAGAAGACGACGCTGCGCATGCTCAATGGGACGCTGCGCATGCTCAATGCGCAGAGGGCGGCTTCTTTATCGCTGCGTGCTCTCCAAAAATGAACTCTTCTATCTTTCCATCAAAATTAAGATCTAGGTTAATGCTATGGGTCAGGGGTCCCCAAACCTGGCAACTTTAAGACTTGTGGACTTCAACTCCCAGAATTCTCCAGCCAGCTATGCTGGCTGGAGAATTCTGGGAGTTGAAGTCCACAAGTCTTAAAAGTTGCCAAGTTTGAAGACCTCTGCTATGGATGGAAGAAACGTCCATCTGGGTTTGTTTCTTTGTTTATTCATTCATTCATTCATTCATTCATTCATTTAATTAATAAAATTTGTATGCCGCCCAATTCCCGAAGGACTCTGGGCGGCTCGCAGTATATAAAAAAGACAACAATAAAAACATATATATATAAAAAAACAATTTAAAAATATATCAATATTAAAATAGAACATTCACACAAACATACATGGGCCAATCAGTCCATTATTGGCCCCAGGCCTGCCGGAAAAGCCAGGTCTTAACGGCTTTACGGAAAGCCAGTAAGGTGGGGGTAGTACGGATCTCGGGGGGAAGTTGGTTCCACAGAGTCGGAGTGGCTACAGAGAAGGCCCTCCCCCGCGGACCCGCCAGCCGACACTGTCTGGTTGACGGGACCTGAAGAAGGCCGACCCTGAGCGACCTCACTGGTCGTTCGGAGGAGTGTGGGAACTCGTGTGGGTGTACCTTGGCACACCCACGACTGCTCGCGCAGCTGCATTCTGGACTAGTTGTAGTCTCCGGACACTCTTCAAGGGTAGCCCCATGTAGAGCGCATTGCAATAGTCAAGCCGCGAGGTGATAAGGGCATGAGCGACCGTGAGCAGCGCCTCCTGATCCAAATAGGGCCGCAATTGGTGCAAAAGGCGAACCTGTGCAAAGGTCCCCCTGGCCACAGCTGTCAGGTGTTGATCTAATTTCAGCTGTGAGTCCAGGAGGACACCCAAATTGCGAGCCCGTTCTGAGGGGATTAAGTTTTCTCCCCCCAGAACCAAGGAAGGACGATCAACATGGTCCTTCGGAGGCAATATCCACATCCACTCGGTCTTGTCTGGGTTAAGTTTGAGTCTGTTAACTCCCATCCAGACCTTACATCATCCAGGCACCGGTCTATTACAGGTTCAATTCCAAGCGGGGAGAAAGACACGGGAAACATGGAGGCTGATTGGAAATATGGTTTAAATGAGGAAGCAGAAGCACATGCGTGATTCTGGGCAGCTGACCCAGCTGGTTTGATGAAGCACACGGATTTTTTATAACAGTTTGTTCTACAAGCGTTTTGTAATTTAGAACAGGGGTCTCCAACCTTGGCAACTTTAAGACTTGTGGACTTCAACTCCCAGAATTCCTCAGCCAGCGAAGTCCACAAGTCTTAAAGTTGCCAAGGTTGGAGACCCCCCCCTTCCGATTTAGAACCTTCTTTTTTTGTGTGTATTTTGTTATTTGATTTTAATTAGTTTGTCTAATTAAGGAAGGCCCGCAATGAGTTGGGTTTTTTTTAATCGTGTTTAACAAATGTAATTAATCCTAGAGGCTGGCTTCCTTGGGGGTTTTAATCCTGTCTTGAGTGGATTACCAAATCTGCATTTCTAAAAGTTGTCCCCTTAGTTTCTACTTGGGGGGCAGAGAGCTGAGGTTCTGTCTTTTTAGAAACATGTTTCTCCTTTAGGGAAAATAGAAAGTTCTGCCTTTTTAATATTTCTTAAAACATTTCATTCTTCTAAGAGGGGTGTAGAGGAAGTTAGCACCCTTAGCACCCACCCCTCTCCTAGGAAAATGAGATATTTTAGGACATATTAAAAGGGCAGAATATTTCCCCTAAAAGGGAGGCAGAAACTCAGCCCCCCACCACCACCTTTGTCAATGGCCCATTAAGGCCTGGGCCAGTCTATTCGACATAACAAAGATCTACCTCCTTCAGGCAGAGCCATAGTAGGAATTGCCCAAAGCGCTTTCATTACATCATCACCCAGCAAGGCTCAACCAAGCCTGGGACTCAGGACAGCCTACAGAGTTGCCCCTGCATGGCCCCATGGGAGTCTGACAACCAATCAGACTACAAGCTCAAATTCAAAACCCAACAGAGGGCATAAAACCCAGGCACTCTCAGCATCCCCTCCCTTTTCCCCCAGGTCCTCAAACCATGTGGTCCTGTCCACCATTAAAACCATCTTTCCAAGCAGTCTCCATGAATCCAGTGTCTTTTTCCCCCCTTGGAACTGAATCCAGATGGACATTTCTTCCAACAGATGGGTGCTGACTTTCTACACTATGCTGGAATGCTTTTATTCAAATTCCAGTCTGGATATCCCTGTGGTCTGCCGGCGACCTTTTGGAGGCCCCCAAAATACCCTTCTCAAGGGGGACAATTGTTTCAGCCTCTTTCCCTCCCCCCCAGTTTTGGGAGGATCAGGTTATGTGCCATCAAGTCTGTATTCTTAGGGACCACATATGGGAGCATTGAAGAAGACAGAATGCAGAATAACAGAGTTGGAAGGGACCTTGGCGGTCTTCTAGTCCAACCCCCTGCTTGAGCAGGAGACCCTATACCAGTGGTGGCGAACCTATGGCACGTGTCCCAGCGGGGGCACTCAGAGCCCTCTCTGTGGGCACACGCGCCGTCGCCCCAGCACAGAGTTGGTTACTAGAAAGCCAGAGGGACGTGGGGCCGGGCTGCTCCCCTCCCCCTCTCTACGTGCGCCTGAGGATATTTCTCAACAGCAGCAGCCCAATGGGAGGGCTTCCTCCCTCCCCTGTATGGGGTAAGGCGGGCGGCTCACATGCGGCGTGAGGGTGCGGCGCGGACAGCAGCCTGTTGAGTCTGTGGCGAAGGTGGTGGGGTTGGAGAGGAGCATAGCTCACAGCGTGGCATAGCTGGAGGGGGAGCAGAGTGCTCGGGCCACAGCGCGGACTTTGCGGCGCCAGCCCTGCATGTCCCACTGGCCCTGCCTTGTTGCCCGCTGGAGGCTTATCTGTAAGAACGTCACACACAACTAATTTTTATATGATCTTGGAGGTAAACCACAGAATTGCTTCTCCAATCCTATTGGAAAAGAAGTATGGAGGCAAAAAAAATATTGGACAAAAATACACACTTGGATAGAAAAAAATGATAAAGGAACACATAAACTTAAAAGCAGAAATGTTTCTGTTGGGTATCATACCAGAAAAATATAATAAAGGGAATATGTACTTAATACTACATGTGTTAACAGCGGCTAGAATTGTATTTGCACAACACTGGAAGAGCATAGAGATCCTTGCAGAAGAGAATGTAATAAAAAAAAATACTACAATGTGCAGAAATGGACAGATTAACACTTAAAATTAAAGACAGGGAAGATACTGAATACTTCTTAATATGGGATTGGTTTTCGAGCAGAAACAGAAGTTAGATTTTAAAAAATACAAGAGAATAACTAATTTTGTAAAATGGTTTATTGAATGGATAAGTAAGCATTATTGTCACTATATGTTCATTATCAATGTTACGATGAGACGTTATTGTTACTATATGATGACTGCTAATGTTATGAATGCTATTGTTATGATGATGATGATTACTCAAAATAATTTTAATTTTGTGTTTTTGTAGACTCCCAAGTCTTGAACAGCCAAAAATGAGTGCAGCAAAAAAAGCAAAAACAGAGAGTGGAAGATCATTCCAAGAGGCCTGGACAGAGGCATTTGGAGTGATTGAACGCAATGGGAAAGCGCTATGTATTCTGTGTAATGAAAGTTTTGTGTGTCACGCATCAATTGTCAAATGGCACTTTGACACCAACCACAAAAGTGTTGCCAAACTTGATGAAACTGAAAGAACAAATCATCTGACAGCTGCCAGTTTTCAAATTTCACTGTGTCTAGCAAAACATGGTAAGTCCCTTTCTGATGGGGATATTATCAAAACAGCTATGTTGTCTGGGAGTAATTCCCTTTTTCATGATTTCCCAAACAAGGATAAGATTATTCAACGCATCTGTGAGATGCCACTTAGCAGAAATACTATTAAAGATCGAGTCCAGCGCATGGCAAGTGATGTTGGTCAGCAGCTCACCACTGACTTACAAAAGGCAGCCTGTTACTCCATGTGCTTGGATGAAAGCACAGATGTAAATAATCATGCAAGGCTAGCAGTAATTTTGCGTTATGCTGTTGGTGACACCATGAGAGAAGAGCTGGTGAAACTGGTGTCTTTGCCTGAAAGAACACAAGGGATAGATATCTACAATGCTGTGATGGAAGCTTTTTTGTCACAAGACATAAGACCAGAAAAAGTGGTTTCAATTACTAGTGATGGGGCACCTTCTATGGTGGGGGCAACATCTGGTTTCATACAGTTGTTTGCTAAAGAAACAAAACATCAAGTCATTCAGTTCCATTGTATTGTACATCAAGAAGCTCTTTGTGCCAAGGAAAGCAGCAAAAAATTTGAAGATGTCCTCAAAGATGTCACAAAAATGGTGAATTACATCATGGCTCATGCTCTGAATTATCGACAGTTTCAAGCACTTCTTGAAGAGGTTCAGGCACAGTATAATTGTCTACTTATGTACAATAATGTCCGGTGGCTGAGCAGAGGACGAGTCCTGGAGAGATTTGTAGCCTGCTTGGGTGAAATTAGGCTGTTTATGAATGAAAAAGGGCAGGAATATCCACAGCTCACTGATATGGCCTGGCTTACCAACCTCATGTTTTTTACAGATTTTACACTACACTTCAATGTACTGAACAAACAACTACAAGGTGTAGGGAAAACAGCAGAAAGGATGTTTTGTGATATCAAAACATTTGAGAGAAAACTGCAGGTTTTTGAAAGAGACCTTGAAAATGGGCAGCTGAAATATTTTCCAAATCTAAAAATGCATTTAGAAAATTCTGCAACATTTGCAGGCAATCCTACAAGCCATCAGGAAATCTACAAGGAATTTTCTAGCATTGTAGCAGCTGCAAAGGTGAATTTTAGTAACAGATTTTTACAGTTCCGTAAGATGGAGACAACCCTGTGTTTTCTTACTTCTCCAGATAAAGCCGAATGTGACGAACTTGATCTTTCCTGCTTACACTGGTTAGATTTAGGAAATCTGGAAATGGAGCTAGCGGAATTTCAAGAATGCTCTATATGGAAAAATAAATTCTATGACCTGCGTGAAACACTTGAGAAGATAGAAGGGATGACAAAGGACAGCACAGTTAGTTCTGAAAATGAAATCCTTAAAGTGTGGAATTCTCTGCCAGTTAGTTTTAAGTCAATGAAAGCACTTGGGATTGCTTTCCTTACTTTGTTTGGATCATCTTATGCTTGTGAGCAGCTGTTTTCAGCTTTGAATTATATCAAATCTGACACCGGAAACAGACTAACAGATGACCTGAGTGCTGCATGTGTTGCTCTCAAACTTACGAAGTATGAGCCAAGGTTAAACAAATTATTATCAGCATGCATACAACAGCAGAAATCACATTGTTCAAAAGCATGCCAAATGCAAACTTTTACCTTTCAATAAAAAGTTGTTTATATCATTGAAAGCTCTGTTATTGTGTTTTTCTTTTAAGACAAAAGATGTTAATGTACGAGTTTATTTTTTCTAAACTAAAACCTCAGTATTCATGTTAAATTGCCGTGTTGGCACTTTGCGATAAATATGTGGGTTTTGGGTTTCAGTTTGGGCACTCAGTCTCTAAATGGTTCGCCATCACTGCCCTATACTGTCAGAGTTTGTTGCAGAAAAATCAATTTTCAGAAGCACACACAGATAACGGATTCAGCTGGATTCATTAACTTCTTTATAAACATAATAACAGATGAATTTACAATACCATTAGCAGAGTTCTTCTTCAATGTAGCAACACAAAATAACAGAGTTGGAAGGGACCTTCGGGGTCTTCTAGTCCAACCCCTTTCTCATACAGAAGACCCTATACCATTCTGGACAAATGGTTGTCCAATCTCTTCTTAAAAATCTCAAGTGATGAAGCGCCCACAACTTCAGGACACAAACTGTTCCATTGATTAATTGACAAACCGTACTGTCAGACAATCCGTACTTGGCTGACAAACCGTACTCAACGAGTATTCCTTAATGGTACTACATCTACATGGAGAGAAGTAAGCAGTGGGGTACCACAAGGTTCCGTCTTAGGCCCAGAACGCTTCAATATCTTCATAAACAACTTAGATGAGGGAATAGAAGGGGAACTTACCAAATTTGTGGATGATACTAAGCTGGCAGGAATAGCCAACACACCAAATGATAGGCTCAAGATCCAGATGGATCTTGACAGACTTGAACACTGGGCCCGATCTAACAAAATGAAATTCAATGTAGAGAAAAGTAAAGTCTTACACTTAGGCAAGAAAAACCAAAAGTACACATATAGACTGGGTGAAACCAGGCAGTAATTCTGAGAGGGATCTTGGAGTCTTAGTGGACAACCAATTAAATATGAGCCAACAGTGTGCGGTGGCAGCGAAAAAAGCCAATGCAATCCTAAATTGCATTAACAGAGGGATACAATCAAGATCAAGTTAATACCACTTTGTAATGCCTTGGTAAGGCCACACTTGGAATACTGCATCCATTTTTTTTTTTTATAATGTAAACAAGATGTTGAGACACTAGAAAGAGTGCAGAGAAGAGCAACCAAGATGATGAGGGGAGTGGAGGCTAAAACGTATGATGAACGGTTGCAGGAACCGGGCATGGCTAGTCTAGTGAAGAGAAGGACCAGGGGAGACATGATAGCAGTGTTCCAATATTTGAGGGGCTGCCAGAGAGGAGGGGGTCAAGCTATTTTCCAAAGCACCTGAAGGCCAGACAAGGAATAACATGGAAACTCATCAAGGAGAAATTCAACCTGGAAATGAGAAACTTTCTGACAGTGAGAGCAATCAACCCATGGAACAGAAGTTGCCTTTAGAAGTTGTGGGAGCTTCATCACTGGAAGCTTACAAGAAGAGACTGGACTGCCATCTATTAGAAATGGTGTAGGGTCTCCTGCTTGGGCAGGGGAGGGTTGGACTAGACAACCTACAAAGTCCCTTCCAACTTTGTTAATCTGTTAAAAATCTGTTAAACTGTTCTCACTGACAGACAAGAAATTTCTCCTTAATTCTAGGTTGGATCTCTCTTTAATGATCTTCCACCAGTTGCTTTTTGTCTTGCCTTCAGATGCTTTTTACCCTTTTCTCTGTGAGAGCCCCTCAAATATTGGAAGACTGCTATAATGTCACCCTTTGTCCTTCTCTTTGTTAGACTGTTGTTGTTAGTTGCGAAGTCGTGTCCGACCCATCGCGACCCCATGGACAACGTTCCTCCAGGCCTTCCTGTCCTCTACCATCCTCTGGAGTCCATTTAAGCTCATGCCGACTGCTTCAGTGACTCCATCCAGCCACCTCATTCTCTGTCGTCCCCTTCTTCTTTTGCCCTCAATCTTTCCCAGCATTAGGCTCTTCTCCAGTGAGTCCTTCTCTTTGTTAGACTAGACTAGGTTAAAGCCTAGAAGAGTCCCTTCAATCACCCCATCACCTTCTAACACTCTGCCCTGGCAAAACCTTATGAAAGAACAAGTGTTGCAGCATTCATGTTTGATGGGTGGTTTTCAGTAATTCTAGGCAAAATCAGGTGTGCACATGCTGGTAATAAACCATGGTTAACAAGCAGTGTTGCATCCTAGCAATGGCTAAGTCAGCGGTTCTCAACCTGTGGGTCGCGACCCCTTTGGGGGTCGAACGACCCTTTCACAGGGGTCACTGCGCGCGCTAGCCCGCCATCTTGGTGCCACCGTCAGCAGGGGTGAAATGCTCCCGGTTCGGGCGTGCTTGCGGGTCGCCGGACAGCCGGTAGCAACGGAAGCGGGAGACTTTGCCCAGACGCCGCCATTTGGGTTCTTTTACCCTCTGCGCATGCGCAGAACGCTTTGCGCATGCGCAGAGGGTAAAAGAACCCAAATGGCGGCGTCCGGGCGGGTGGGTGAAGTCTCCCACTTCCGTCGCTACCAGCTGTCCGGCGACCCGCAGGCACGCCCGAGCTGGGAGCATTTCACCCCTGGTGCCATGCCCCCTTTGTCACATTGCGCGTGGGGAGGGGGGCACGGGGGGGGTCGCGGCATTAGGAAGGTTGAGAACCACTGGTCTAAGTGAATCATAACTCCATTGGTTTGACCGGGTTTCCACATTACAGTAACGTGATACAATACACTGACCGAACCATAAATGAACCTTATGTGTTAATTTTTACATGACCCCAAAATCTAATTATGGCTAATTTATGATTGGGCATCTGGTTATTCAAGCCATAACCTCCTCTTATCGGGATGCATCAGTGGGGTTTTGCTTTGATAACCGAGTTCTACCTGTAAAGCTAAACATGTTGTATAAACAGAAGCTTCCTGTAATGATGGAAAAGCTGCACTGGAAATATAACCCCCCCCCTTTTTTTTCACATCTACGTAACGGGATAGTAGAAATGATCTTGGAGAAAGAAAGTGGCCACAGTTAACAAAACATGATTTAAGCCTGGGACAGAAAAAGAACATTAGAATAAAAGTGAGGAAGAGAATGCCATCAGATTTTTCAGCTTCTGTTACAGGTAATCCTTGATTTATGATCACAATGGTGCCGAAAATTTCCGTTGTTAACTGAGGCAGTTGTTAAGTGAGTTTTGCCCCATTTTATGACTTCATGTCACAGTTGTTAAATAAATAATTGCAGTTGTTAAGTTAGTAACACGGTTATTAAGTGAGTCTGGCTTCCCCATTGACTTTGCTTGTGAGAAGGTCGCAAGAAGCGATCATGTGATCCCAGGACCCTGCAATGGTCATAAATATGGGTGGATCTCTGTGGAGTTTCTCAGTCATCCACGTCATGGATGTTCCAAAGGTGTTCTTTCAAAAAGCAGTTGGGAAAACCAAAGTCCAGTTGCCTTTTGAAAAAGCACCTTTGGGATAAATATGGGTCAATTTCCTAGCGCAGGGGTCAGCAACCTGCGGCTCTGGAGCCGCATGTGGCTCTTTCATCCCTCTGCTGCAGCTCCCTGTACCACAATTTTGAGAGGAGTTTGCGGGGGGGGGGAGCAGGGTGTGCCAGGAGGAGACTCTATGGCAAGGGGCAGGTTTTCTATCAGCTCCACAATTGATAGGGCTTTTGGTTAGGATTAGTAGAGGAAAAAGGACACCGCGCTAGGAGACTCTATGGTGGGGGGACCGGACTTCCGGTTGGCTCCAGAATTGAACTGGTGGCTTCCGGTTAGGACCTTTGTGGCTCTTTGAGTGTTTAAGGTTGCCGACCCCTGACCTAGCGTATAAATTTTGATCGTAGGACCATTGAGGATGCTGGAATGTTCATAAGTGTGAGAAACCATCATAAATCACTTTTCCAGTACCTTTGTAACTTTGAACAGTCACTAAATGAACTGTTGTAAGTCCAGGACTACCTGTACAATGGCCCATTTCAATAAAGTGGAATTCCTTTTTTTTTTTTTTTTTTTTTGTGGAGTCTGCCTCCTGACTGGGCTCAGTTTGAAGGACTGACAAAAATCTCAGCTCAAAATCCCAGGTATCAGTTTGGTTTGTGGAGGGAAAATAAAGTCTGAGAGAAACAAAGAAGGAATCCTTCGAGAATTCCTCCGAAATTAAGTGCGGCTGGTTAGGAAAATGAATTCAATACTTTTATTTGGCTAAGTGAGATTAAGCAAGCAAGGAATTTGTCTCCAGTACAAAAGCACAAAAGTGTCTATGGAGATTCTCAGTCATCCAGGTTACGGTTGTCCCAAAGGTGCTTTTTCAAATGGCAACTGGACTTTCTGTTTTTTCTTTGAAGATGTTTCGCTTCTCATCCAAGAAGCTTCTTCAGTTTATCTGTGCCCTCAGAGAATCTCTACAGACTTTCAGCCAGTGGTGGGATTCAAATTTTTTTACTACAGGTTCTGTGACCGTGGTTTGGTGGGCGTGGTGTGGCTTGGTGGGCGTGGCAGGGGAAGGATACTGTAGTTCCCTCCCCACTCCAGGGGAAGGTTACTGCCAAAATCCCCATTTCCTCCCGATCAGCTGGGACTCGGGAGGCAGAGAATAGGTGGGGGCGGGGCCAGTCAGAGGTGTAGTTTCTCCGAACTACTCAAAATTTCCACTAGTGGTTCTCCAGAACTGGTCAGAACCTGCTCTGCTTTTAGCTATACAATTTGGGATGAACACCCTTTGAATGGTGTAGAAGTAGGAATGGATTTCCAGAGGAAAAAATTGCAGACTACAGGAACCAGAAGCACCATTCAGGTGACCCTGAGGACACAGATAAACCTCCAAAGGTTAGGGTTAGGGTTAGGGTTGGCATGGTTGGGTCAGGAATTCTGGGAGTTGAAGTCCACAAGTCATAAAAAGGCCATAGTTCCCCACTTCTGTTCTAGAGCCTCATCATCTTTGTTGCTCTTCTCCGCACGCCTTCTAGGGCAATGATCCTAGTAGAAACCATTGTAGGATAGTGGATTCAATCCTAGTTTTCATAAACAAGCCAAAGGGATATCATGGTAAGTGGTCTCAAATGTTGCTGAGAGACAGTAGGTTTTTCCATTCCAAGTCCCACCACAAGCCCAGCCCTGAAACCTAACTGGAAGGGATCAAGTTTTAATGGTTTTATGGTGGCTTTGTATTTATTAGCTTCCTTCTCAAACTTTCTCCAAATTGCCAGTTCATAAATATATTAAATAAAAACCCACTCCAATATATCCCAAAGGTGCTGTTTCAAGAGGCAACTGGACTTTCTGGTTTTTCTTTGAAGACGTTTCGCTTCTCATCCAAAAAGCTCTGACTGGATGGAGGGGAATGGATGGATTTATACTCCTTGCAGACAGCCGGTCATTTGCATTCTTTTAGCGAGTCGTTGAGGCCACTTGGAGGAGGTTTGTCTGTGTCCTCAGGATCAGCTGAGTGGTGCAGATGGTTCCTGTAGT
>QLTV01003658.1:1796897-1820597 GCA_003457575.1 Thermophis baileyi
GGGGAGCTGGAGGAAATGATCATTCAGCGAGGTGGAGCCCGGATCTGAGTCTGCTGTGATTAAGCTCTTAAATGCCTCTCTAAAAATATTCAGGATTCCAGCATCTGATGATCAAAGGCCTGAAGTGAAAAAAGAGAGAGAGGGAGGGAGGGAGGAAGGGAGAGAAGAGAAGAGAAAGAGAAGGAGGAAGGGAGAGAAAAGGGAGGGAGAGAGAAAAGGAGGGGGAGGGAGGGAGGGAGAAAAGGAGGGAGAGGGAGGGAGAGAGAGAAACACACAGAGAAACAGAGAAGAGAAAGAGAGAAAAAGAGAGAGAAGGGAGGGAGGGAGGGAGAGAGAAAAGAGAAAGAGAAAATAATTTGATGAAAAAATTAAAAACAAAAAAAACCCAAACAGAATGCAAAGGTTTTCTATTTTGTAACAGCAGTCATGTCGATGCCCTTTTGCGACATTCTGACAAGCAAGAGTCAGTGGGGGAACCAGATTCGCTTTACAACATTGTTACTAGCTTAAGAACGGCAGCGATTCGCTGAACAAAGGTGGCAAGAAAAGTTGTAAAATGGGTCAAAGCCCACTTAACAAATTCGTTCACTTAGCAATAAAGGCTTTGGCCTCAATTGCGGTCGTACGTTGGGGACTGCCTATCATACAAATGAAACGAAACGAAACAGGAAAAAACCAAAATAAAATAAAATAATTATTTCCACAGAAACTGGCAGATTTGAAGAACCAGTCAGTTCCTTTAAAGAAGAAAATAGAATCTTACCTGGATCTCACACCGGTAATTCTCTTCCTTCCTTCCTCCCTTCCTCCCTCCCCTTCTTCCTGAGCTTGTCTTTTGTGGATAGGTGTCCTGCACCCATTTTATGGACACTAAAAAGTGAGGCCAGAATAGAAAGGAGATGAAGATGGACTAAGGTAGCCCCTCCCCCAAACTTTTGGGCACCAGGGACCAGTTCCATGGAGAGGACCGGAGGGGCCGTGGTTTCACGTGCTGACTGAATCCCGCAGATGGGGCTTCGCTTGTTTCTGCGGCCCGGTTTCTGGCATGCCTCGGCCCCGATGTCTGTCCATGGACCAAGGGTTGGGGGCAGTGGTGAAATCCAATTTTTTTTTTCTACCGGTTCTGTGGGTGTGGCTTGGTGGGCGTGGTGTGGCTTGATGGCCGTGGCAGGGGAAGGATACTGTAAAATCTCCATTCCCTCCCCACTCCTGGGGGAAGGATACTGCAAAATCCCCATTCCCTCCCCACTCCAGGGGGAAGGATACTGCAAAATTGCCGGTTCTCCGGACTACTCAAAATAAGGATATTGCAAAATCCCCATTCCCTCCCCACTCCAGGGGAAGGATACTGCAAAATCCCCATTCCCTCCCCACTCCAGGGGAAGGATACTGCAAAATCCCCATTCCCTCCCCACTCCTGGGGGAAGGATATTGCAAAATCTCCATTCCCTCCCCACTCCTGGGGGAAGGATATTGCAAAATCCCCATTCCCTCCCCACTCCTGGGGGAAGGATACTGCAAAATCCCCATTCCCTCCCCACTCCTGGGGGAAGGATATTGCAAAATCCCCATTCCCTCCCCACTCCTGGGGGAAGGATACTGCAAAATCTCCATTCCGACTCCACTCTGGGGCCAGCCAGAGGTGGTATTTGCCGGTTCTCCGGACTACTCAAAATTTCCGCTACTGGTTCTCCGAACTACTCAAAATTTCCGCTACCGGTTCTCCAGAACCTGTCAGAACCTGCTGGATTTCACCCCTGGTTGGGGGCCCCTGCACTAAGGGAACTGGATTTAAGGAGAGTGGGAATACAGAAGCAGAAAAAGGAGGGACAGCAGCATTTTTAGTAGGAAAGGTATGGCCGTATTATGAATTCTGGCACGGTACACCTGCCTAGGGAATTCTGGGAATTGAAGTCCACACATCTCAAAGTTGAGAAACACTGTGCCAGAGTGTTGGGTATTTATGCAATGCAGCGGAGCTCTCTTATTGAAAATTTGGGAGGGATACCCTAACTGTGGCATGTTGGATGTCTGGAGGGAATCCTGCGTGCGGCATTACAACTATGTAATGAGCCACGGTGGCACAGTGGTTAGAGTGCAGTACTGCAGGCTACTTCTGCTGACTGCCGGCTGCCTGCAATTTGCCAGTTCAAATCTCATCAGGCTCAAGGTTGACTCGGCCTTCTATCCTTCCGAGGTGGGTAAAAGGAGGACCTAAATTGTTGGGGGCAATACGCTGACTCTGTAAACTGCTTAGAGGGGGCTGTAAAAGCACTGAGAAGCGGTATATAAGTCTAAGTGCTATTGCTATGTCTTCCTCTTCTTTTCAGAGTCCTTCTCTTGCTCGAGTGAAGATTGAAGAAGCCAAGAGGGAGCTGGTAGGTCTTTCCCCTTGGCATTAATCTGAAATCAGGGCTAACATGGATGCTAATTTCAGTCTAGCAGAAGGGATACATAGAAGGGCATTGAAGGAATCCGGCATGTTTAGTCCAAGTCAGTACAGGTAATCCTCGACTTACAACAGTTCATTGTCAGGGTTCCAAGTAACACACCCATAGCAATCAAAACTCCGAGGCAGGTGGATTCCTCAAAGAACAAGTTTATTGGATATATCACATTGGCACAGACTGGTGAAAACCGACCCTAAATGTTCCCGCGGTTTTCACCTAATTAAAAGTTCTTTCACTTTCTCCAAACAATTAATCACATGGTCCAATCAGGAGACAGTCCAGTTGCTAGATGACACCAGTCCCCCCTCCTCCTAGACACCTGGTGGGAATGTTCTTGGTTTCCAAGAGAAAGTATTTTATTTTGGCTACAGCACCCCAGCTATCTCTACTCCCCCCTCCCTTTCCCAAAGCTCCAGTTGTGGCAGCACTGAAGCCCCAAAATGGCCACAGCCAGGGTTGACATTCATTTAGTGACCCTTCAAAATTGCAACGGCACTGAAAAACTTGACTTAAGTATTTTTCACACTTAACAAACCATTGCAGCATCCCCCAATGGTCACGTGATCAAAATTCGGGTGCTTAGCCACTTCCTGAATTAGAGAATCGTGAAAAGTTCCTGAATTAGAGACATATTTATGACGGTTGCAGTGTCTTGGGGTCAGGCGATCCCCTTTTGCGACCTTCTGACAAGCGAAGTCAAATGGGGAAGCCAGATTCACTTAACGATGGTGTCACTAACTTAACAAACTGCAGTGATTCGCTTAACAACGGTGGCAAGAAAGATTGTAAAGCGGGGCAAAACTCATTTAACGGCGATCCGGCTTAGCGACAGAAATCTGGGGCTCAATTGTGGTCATAAGTTACCTGTATTCTTCGTTTTGAAGAAAGAGCTGTTTTCCCTTTAATACAAATCTTATAGGATGCTCTTTTCCCCTTTGCAGGAAGCCCTGGAGGCCGAGTTTTCAACCAAGCTGGATATGACGGCACTTTCAGTAACTCTGCCTACCAAACGACCATTTGTGTAATCATTCTGGTGCATGGAGAAAGGGAATAATTGTGGGTGTTCTGGATGCTGATTTCTCTCTTCCCTTAACAGAACATACCATATTGTATATAAATTTATTTTTCTTCCTGGGACTATGTCATAGTATTCAGTCTTGCTGAATAAAATTTTTAACATATGGATTTATACAAGCAATTGGGTTAGGCCGTTACCCTATTGTGTGCTGTAAAATGTTATTGTATCTAACTTGTTCACAGAAGAATAACTGTAAGTATCTCATTACTGACAATAAAGTATTATTTATTTATACAATTTATTAGCCGCCCATCTTACCACTCGATAACTCTGAACGGCTTAGATGATTTATATATATAATATATAACATATGCACCAAAGACAAATACCTTGTGTGTCCAATCACACCTGGCCAATAAAGAATTCTATTCTATTCTATTCTATTCTATTCTATTCTATTCTATTCTATTCTATTCTATTCTATATAAAACCGTATAAAACCTAATGATATAAATACAATGCTATAAAAATCAACCTAGCTTAAAAGAATGATTTATTAAAATTATTAGAACTCATCGTCTTTTAACGACCCCATAGTCCCTTGCGGGATGGAGTCTGGACAACTGAATGGAGCTGAGTGTTTACTGGCCGGATGCCCTTCCTGTCGCCAATGCGGAGTTTTTTTTTCAGCAGATATATTCTGTGTGCCCAGAGAGAGAAATATCTGCCTCTACCTAGGATCAAACTCACAGCCTCCTGATTTGTGAGGCGAGAGCTCCACCTTTAGGCCACTGCACCACTATTAGAACTATTATAGTTAATTATTAATCATAATGAAACTATTGAACGGAAGAGAATGGTCTGGAAAAGTCTAGAATAAATAGAATATCTTCCATATTGCATGAAAATCTTCCGTGCTCCCTACTCAATTCTTCCTAGCATAGTTCATCCTGCAAATGGATTGAGAGAGATTTTTCTTGCAGGTGATAGCTACCATACTGAACAAGTCAAAATTCTTGATTTTGAGAGATTCCAAATGCTAGATATGTGGCCAAGATCATAAGGGTTTTTAAAACACGGTGATCAATCCAGACATATCAGCAGTCCAGAACTCAAGAGGTGATACTGTGTTCAAATTCCTGAATTAGAGACTTCATTGCTGACAGTGGCCACTGCTGTTCATGCCACTCTCAGATTGTCAGATTCATGTTTTTGTTGTACAGATAGTCCTCATTTAGCAACTGCCTCATACAGCGATCTTTTGCACTTATGATGGTAATGTTGTGGGTTGCCCAAGTCCCGCGCAGCTGCTCATGGATCCGGAAGACCAAGAACCGACCATGGGGTGGCAAGAGCAGTCTGTATCTCCGGCACCTGAGTCCGAGACCGAGGAGGACGCAGGGCCAGAGGACGATACTCAATCAGGGCCTTCTGCACCTCCCCAGCAGGAGTTCAGTGACTCCAGTGAAGAGGAAGAGCCTCTGATTGATGCTAGGGCACGCAGGGCAGCTAGCCGGCAAGAGTGGCTCTGTAGGAGGAGGTCTCCTCACAGGTAAACCTGCAGGCAGAGGGGCCACGCCCTAAGACTATATAAGGTGGAATCACAACGGACACTCTTGCTGGAAACAACACACGTATTTTACCTGACAGCTGTTTACACGTTTGGTGATATCAATTGGACTAACTCCAGTCCGGGCTCTCGGCCAATTCCAGCAAGTGAGGAATTTAAGGACTTAATGATCTGTTTGTGTTTTTTTGTATTTGAAATCCCGGCCAAAGTGTTCTGTGATTTGCAACAGGCACTTTGGGAGAAACCCTGAAATTAACTTATTACTAAGCATTTATTAGTGATAAAGCCTTCTTTATTTTGGACAACAGTGTGTGTGTCGTTTCCTGGGGGCTTGCCGCGCTGGGTCACAACAGGTAATGAGAAAGTAACTTTGCCACCAATCTTCACATTTACAACTTTCATAGACCTGTAAAGAAAACTGAAGTCAGATCATAAATACAGTTGGTTGCGGTTTCACTGAATGGCCACTCTGCTTAACAACCAAGTTGTTGCTCCTAGTTGTAATCACTAAATGAGGACTACCTGTATTGACTTCATTTTAAGATCATGAGAAACTAATTTCATCCTCTTTAGAACAACCCTCTGCTGGTTGATCAGATAAGGACGCTATAAAGTTGATTGAAGAGGCTGCATTAAAAGTAACATTTTCTGTAATTTCCTTCAACACAAGATAATTGGTTTAGGTGCTCCAATCAGTGGCTCCAGAACTTCCAACTACTATGTACCGGTAGTAGTATGAGCAACGGTGGCGCACTGGTTAAAAGGCTACTTCTGCTGACTGCCGGCTGCCTGCAATTTGGCAGATCGAATCTCACCAGGCGCAAGGTTGACTCAGCCTTCCATCCTTTCAAAGTCGGTAAAATGAGGACCCAGATTGTTGGGGGCAATAGGCTGACTCTGTAAACCGCTTAGAGAGGGCTGTAAAGCCCTGTGAAGTGGTATATAAGTCTAAGTGCTATTGCTATTTACTACACAAACCAAGCTATACAATAGCTCCTGCTTGCCTTAATTGTCACTGGCCGAGCTAGCAAAGTAACCAGGTTGAGCATTATTATTTGCTAAATCAAGCTTTAGAGTGAATCCAAGAAAGAACACTTTATTTGATTTGTTAGATGTGTACCTAGAGAGGAGGACAGAGGTGACCGTGAAGAAATAATGCAAAGACCTGCTAGCAAAATAGGAGCTCAGTCTGAGAAAACAATTTGAAAGAGTGAGCAAGACATTCCTTGCCTTTCTTGCAATTTCTTGAATTTCTTTCTTGCAATTTCTTGCAAGCTGAGAAATTGCCTTGGCTTGACTTTTGTGTGTGTGTGTGTGTGTGTATCCTCAATTTACAACCACAATTGGGACTGGCAAATATGTCATTAAGCAGTGAGGTCATTAAGTGAGGCATCATGAGCCGCGGTGGTGCAGTGGTTAGAATGCGGTACTGCAGGCTACTTCCGCTGACTGCCAGTTGCCTGCAATTTGGCAGTTCAAATCTCACCAGGCTCAAAGTTGACTCAGCCTCCCTTCCTTCCGAGGTGGGTAAAATGAGGACCCAGATTGTTGGGGGCAATAGGCTGACTCTGTAAACCGCTTAGAGAGGGCTGTAAAAGCACTGTGAAGCGGTATATAAGTCTAAGTGCTATTGCTATTGCTATGTAGATTCAGAAGCAGAGATGATAGCTGGACCAACGACAAAAGTTGGACTTGAGTTGAAGGGAATCTCAAGGGATAAGCATTATAAAATGGCCATATGACCGAAGCTACAACCACCCAGACGCACGTATCTTGACCCACTTGGATGACCCACCGGCTGTATAAACCGGTGGTGTTCATGTCTATGGAGATTCTCAGTCATCCAGGTCATGGTTGTCCCAAAGGTGCTCTTTTTTCAAGAGGCAACTGGACTTTCTTGGTTTTTCTTTGAATACGTTTCGCTTCTCGTCCAAGAAGCTTCTTCAGCTCTGTTTTCATTGAGAAGTTGGAGCTATGCTTTCTGCAGGATGTTTTTCTGCCCTGTGTCCCTTCACTGTTGAGCACAGGCGCAGGCTGTTGGGGATGAGTCTGTGTTGTCTCCATCTCAAACTGAAGCACAAATGGTTCCTGTAGTCTGCATTTTTTTCTGGAAATCCATTCATGAGCCACGGTGGCGCAGTGGTTAGAGTGCAGTACTGCAGGCTACTTCCGCTGACTGCCGGCTACCTGCAATCTGGCAGTTCAAATCTCACCAGGCTCAGGGTTGACTCAACCTTCCATCCTTCCGAGGTGGGTAAAATGAGGACCCAGATTGTTGGGGGCAATAGGCTGACTTTGTAAACCGCTTAGAGAGGGCTATAAAGCACTGTGAAGCGGTATATAAGTCTAAGTGCTATTGCTATTGCTATACTCCCGCACCATTCGAAGGGTGTTCATCCCAAAGTGCGTAGCTAAATGTCTACGGAGATTCTCCATCATCCAGATCATGGTTGTCCCAAAGGTGCTTTGCATATTGCATGCTTTTCACTCCAAGCAGCCCGGGCTTGAAAATGCATGGTTGGGGCGGAGGAGCGGTCCTCCTTAACAAGCTCCAAAACTGCTCCAAGCCTGGCTTCCTCGTGGGCACTGGAAGTACCGGCCTTCCCCGCCCAGTCAGCCCGCGCTCCCCCTCTCCAGGCACTGATTGCCCCAGCGCCCCACACGTGCAACCACCCAAAATTCTCCACTGGGAGGAAAGGCGCACTGAGCCCACCAGTGAGCTTGTTAAGGCATGCAAATTGCAATATGCTGCCGCTAAGCTCCCTGCCTTCCTCACACGAGCGTGGAAGAAAATTGGACGCTGCAGCCAGAGCCGGGCTTGGAGCAGCGCAGCAGCAAGTCTGGGCGCTCAATCTACTCCTCAAGCTCCCAATGCCCGAACTGGCAAGCTGGAAGAGATTCTTCGTTGTGCTGGTGAATACGTACGATACGGACCGAGTGGGCTTTTTTCCTTTTCCCCTCCACCTCCCCATCGCGATCCAGCGCGGTGCAGACAGCTGAATGGAAGTAGAAAACAGGGCGTTTCCATCGGCCCTTCTTTCCCCCCCCCCCAGGCTCCTTTTGCCAGCATGCGCCAGGCAGGCTTGGCAGGCAGTCGCGCTCTTTAGATGGGCTTTTATTTTGTCAGCCCAAGAGGGGGGGGGAAGGGGCTCGGTATGGTACCTAGAAATCGCCCTGTCTCTGCAGCATCGGCCCGCCTGCGCTGCCCCACCTTGCCATGAGTGACGTCGAGTTGGCCATGCCTGCTCAGTCACATGACCACCCAGCCACGCCCACAAAGCCACGCCCACAGAACCGGTAGTAAAAAAATTTGAATCCCACCACTGGAGTCAAGACCTCAAACAACGCACAAACACAAATTTTATAGTTTTGATTAAGGAAGCTAACACCCCAAAATCACAAATTGGTTCCTTGACATATTTCTTTTGATTGGATTCTTCTATTTTATCCTCCTTCATACATCGTATGTTTATGTTAATAAGCTTTCTTATGAAAAGAGGTGTGTCTTTTATTATAATAATAAGCTAGAGGTTACCAAAGTTTATATATCTACGTGCCTTAACTAGCATCCTTCTAGTGTGTCTTTCTAACTTGTAACTTTCTTGTCGCTAGGCAATAGTGTCCCACCATTTGTGCAACTTTCTATCTCAGCAATTCCTTTAACAAACGTTCCTAATTCCAACCCGAGTCCTTTGTTATGACTTTAAAGTTATTTGAGATACAACCCAGTGTTGGAAGAAATATCCAACTGGTTCAGTTCCAAGTGGGGAGAAAGACACTGGAAACATGGAGGCTGATTGGAAAGATGGTTTATTGATGGACCGGACCACATGGAGTTAAGAGAGAGGGTTATTTATACCTTCTATAAGGTTATTTATACCTGCTATGTGCAACTCTTAGGAGTTTGTTTGAGATAAGTGCCTTATCTTATTATTATTAGGACTGCCATGTTGACTGGTCCCAAGCAATAGGAAGAGCATATTACAGCTGACCAGTATCCTGTATTGGCCCTGCATCTAGTAGTTTACTCTCTTTTTGCAAAGTGGTCACAGGCTAAATCTGGGTTAAGTAAAAAGACAAACAGACTAGGAAAGAAGGGGAGAATAGAATAGAATAGAATAGTAAGGATACAAGCAACAAGTTACAGTCATGCAGTCATAAGTGGGAGGAGATGGGTGATAGGAACGATGAGAAGACTAATAGTAATAGTAATGCAGCCTTAGTGAATAGTTTGACAGTGGTGAGGGAATTATTTGTTTAGCAGAGTGATGGCGTTCGGGAAAAAACTGTCCTTGTGTCTAGTTGTTCTGGTGTGCAATGCCCTATAGTGTTGTTTTGAGGGTAGAAGTTGAAACAATTTATGTCCAGGATGTGAGGGGTCTGTAGATATTTTCACAGCCCCCTTTTTGACTCGTGAAGTATACAAGTCCTCAATGGAAGGCAGGTTGGTAGCAATTGTTTTTTCTGCAGTTCTGATTATCCTTTGAAGTCTGTGTCTGAAGAGAATCAGAACTGCAGAAAAAACAATCCTGCCTGCCTTCCTAGCGCGCACGAATAGTCCGCGCGCCGCCTTTCGAACGCCGCGACCGTTGGAAGCATAGCAAAGGTGCCGCCCCTTTTCCCTCGCTTTCCCGCCCAATTGCCTTCCGCCGTTGCAGGAGCGGCCGGGAGCCGCAAGGTGGCGTGGCCAGAACGCCGCGTCACGCCCTCAGCCGTTCTTTCCGGCCGCGCACCGCTTTCCTCCCCGGCGTACTTCCTGTGTCAGCGCCGCTGTTGCTGCCGGAAGTGGCGTCGGAAGGCTCGAGCTGAGGCGATCCCAGCGGCCTCCCTTCTGAGGTGACATTTTTTTCCCCCTTCCTCCGGCTTCTTCTTTTCGTCCCTCCTGCCCGGGCCGAAGAAGCGGCACCGGCCACGCCAGAGGAGGAACGGAGAGGGGGAGAGGAGGAGCCCCGGCCCCTCATGCTCGAGCTGGCCCTTCCCGCGGGGCCTCAGGCCGGGAAGAGCCTCAGAGGCCGCGGCGGCGGCGGCGGCAACAACTCTGGTGAGTGACCCCCCCCCTTCTCTTCTTGGTCGTTTCAGCCTCCCGGAGCGTCTCGGCCTACGAAGGCCGAGCCCCCAAACCGCTCTCCGGGTGTCCGGAGGGGACTGAGGGGCCGCTTCCCTTTGGTCGCCTCGCTCGGCCACCCTCGAGTCAGGCAAAGCGGGCCTGTTGAGAGAGACACCCCCCCACACACACCCTCCCCGGACTTTCCTTGCTGTTCTCCCTCCCTCGAAGCCCCTAATTCGGACCGCACCATTTTAGGCCGCAGGAGCAACTCGGCCTGCCCGTTGGGCCGACCGGAAAACGTCGATAAGGGCATAAACCGTGGTTAGTTTAAGAAGGGGTAAGCGTGTCGTGCGAAGGGTTCGTGTGGTCCAGTTAGGGTTAGTATGAGACACCCCCCCCCCGTTACCTTGGTTGGAAGTGTGTGTGTGTGGGGGGTGTGTGTGAGATTGAACCCCACACCAAACCGAAGCTGCATTAGCTCTCGTTATTCCACTCCGTGTTTTTTTTGTAAGCAGAATAGAGTTGGCAGGGACCTTGGAGGTCTTCTAGTCCAGCCCCCTGCTCAAGCAGGAGACCCAATACCATTTCAATATATGAAATATGTTGAACCTACAGAAACAATTCCTTCCCTCTTCCTTTTTACAAGGAACAAGGAGAGACTTAACTGGCCGTCATCTTAATTCCAGAGGCAAGGATGTATTCTGGCTTTTTGAATATTTTCCATCTCATGCTCGGTATTTTTTTAACTACAGTTTTGATACGAACTTCTAGATATTTTCCACGAATCTCCAGGAGATTATGGTCCTTACAAGGCTGTCCCAAAGGTGCCCCCCCCCCCCCAAGAGGCAACTGGACTTTCTTTGCCTCCTGAAAAAAAAAAGCATCTTTGGGGACAACCATGACTTGGATGTCTGAGAATCTCCATAGACTCCTTACAAGGCTGTTGCAATCCAATCCAGCAGTGAAGATTTAAGATTGGGGAGAAGTAGCATTTTCCCTAAATCTTACCTGATTAACAGCTGTGGTTACTGTGTTTCATCCTGTTTTTGTTGAAAATTACACTAGATTGGATTTAATTATGTCCCACAATGCTATGTGCTGATCCTTTTTTTCCCCTACTTAAAAGGGTTGAAAATATACTAGATCAGGGATCCCCAAACGTGGCAACTTGTGGACTTCAACTCCCAGAATTCTCCAGCCAGCTGTGCTTTGAAGACCTCTGTACTAGATGTTATATTTTTGTGTTGTATTTTTATCTCCACGTCATGCTTTGAATATTCTATCTATTCCTGCTAGAAGCAAAGGTGAAAATAAGCCAGAGATGTAACTGAAATTCAACTTCAAGTAAAGAATTCCTTGGCTGTATTAGTGATAGCAAATGATAAATATTGCTGCATTGAATTTCTGGGATCTGAGACATCGTTCAGCAAAGCTTAATTTCTAGATTCAGCAGCTATATTTCAACCAGTGAAAGCATAATCATGATTTAATTAGTCAGTTTATTATATCTGGTGAATTGACACCAGTTTTCAGTAAACACTAAGCTCAATTTTAGGTGAAATGGTTGGTGATGTCTTTGTTATTAAAACAAGTTTAGTAGCCCATTAGTTCGCTTAAGTAGTAATGTTTGTTTCTTATGTCTTTAGCTTTATCAAATTTAATATAGGTGGAAGCCTGCTGGAAATTTTTTAAATCTCTCTTATATGTATGTTGATTGAATGGAATATGATTGTAATTATTCATTCATCCAATTTCTAGGCCTCCCAATTTCGTAAACATCTATAAGCAGCTTTACAAAATTAAAAACAAAAAAATGACCAATATAATATTTAAAAAGCATAGTCACCCTGCATTACAGGACATTGCTTAGTTGATAGGATCTAAAGTATGCCAACTCTGATTGTAAATACTATGAGAGTCAGACAGTCTGTCAGATACACCATGTAGGGCTTTATAGGTATTAGCTAGCCCCTTGAATTGTTCCTGAAAGCTTATTAGCAACCAGTGCAGCTCACAAAACGTGTTTCATGGGCACAGCTAGGCTTGCCGGTTGCTACATGTGTTGCTTCATTCTGGGCCAGTTATGGCTTTTGAATGGTCTTCAGGAGCGGTGTAGGCCCCATTGCAGTGGTTCACTCATAAGGTGATCAATGCATGAGTAACTGCAAGGAAGGTCTCACAGTCCAGGCATGATTGGTGCACAAGTGGGGTTTGTGCAACAGCTTTCCTGGGCACAAGCTGTTTCACAAAAGCTTTCTCCTCAAGCAGGTGCTAAGAGTTTAGGAAGGCCACCAGATTGCACATTACATCTGAAGGGGAAATGCAGCCCATTTAAGGATGAAGATCCCAAACCCAAGAGTTTGAAGTAGCCATAGCCACTCAATCTTCCTAGGATTGAGTTTGAATCTGTGTGTCCCTACCCAGACTTCAACAGGCCCCAAACAGTGAGACAAGTCCTTTGCTAGCCAGAGAACTCGGTGTTATCCATGTACTAATAATACTTGACTTCAAATTGAAAAATTAATTCCCCAAGTGACTTTACGTAGGTATTAAACAGGGGGGATGAGAATGTTGGCCCCTGTAGCCCTTGACAAAGCAAGGACTTCAGACCCAACAGTAACTTGAATCGGCCACAATTATTCCTATCAATCCTATTCCCCCACAGCTGGTCCAGAATAATACTATGACGAAGCTGCTGAAAGATCAAGGAGGGCCAGGAGAATGTGTTGGCTCCATCTTGGCTCCACCATGGGTCATTAACAATGCTGTACTGAGTACTGTATGTGCAACCAATGCTGTCTCAGTACTGTACTGACTACTGTCATCAGCCTGAAACTCAACTGAAAAAGGTCTAGCAATCGTTCACCAGGATGGTCTTGTAAACATTCCAACTTTAATTTTTAATTTAATTATGGTACTGGACAAAACCTTGAGAATATGGACAGGGCCATGTATGAACAGAAAAAACCCTACATATTGGTGATATATATGGGTGGATTTTGCTTACTAGTCTCAGCTCTTTTTATTGCATCCAAGTGCAATAAATCAGTGATTTAGAAATTGATGTTTTGGGGAAGTTGGAGAATTGCAGCCAAAGTTACAGCAATTTAGACAACAAAGGCAAACTCCCTGGACTTTACATTTTTCTTGTTTGGGATTGACAACCATAAGCAATTTGTATTAATGAGAGTCAGAGTGTTAAAGTGGTAAAAGTACTAGATTAGGACAACCCAGGTTCAAGTTTAGCATTCATAGAACAGAATGTTTTGCCTTGAAATCCTAGAGTAAAAAGGTATTTAAATTTAATAACCTCTCTATTGCTAGATTTTGCTGCTTATTCAGTGTTTGAATGATTATTCAGGCATATAATTTTGCTGTGGATTTTTTGAGACATACTTTTGAATTATTCATGAAATATTGAAGAGAAATTAAGATTATTTCTATAACATTTAAATTTTAGTAATAGTTTGAACAAACACTGCTATTCTGCACAGTCAGAGTCCATTGGAGTTGAGCAGCTATAAGAAACCAAATAAAATCAGTGAAAGTGTTTTATTTATAGTTGTTATCTTAAGTTGTTTCAGTTATACTCTACCCTACATTCAGATATTTTCAGTTGCATATCCTCAATTGTGTGATACTTTTTAGAGTCCATGGCACAGTATTAATAGTTTTATATCTCAGAAAGAAGATCTCAGTAGATTTTTTCAAGAATGACTGAGAAATAAACTTGAGCAATAATTTCCATGGGTGGAGTTCATTTGATGATGACTGTGTAAAAGCTCTCTAGATATGAAATCTGTCTGAAAAACATAGATACATGCAGAGCTGAATTGGCATCTATGACCTTTCTTAATGATTATTATGTTTTTAATATAAGAATGGATTATAATATTTTTGGTACCGTATTTTATACAAATTGGTTGTATAATTTGGACATCATAGAACAATAGATATATACTTTTCTAGCTACTAAAGTGGACAAATATTAAAATTTAGGAAAATTTAGAAGACAAGGAAAGTTTAGGAGCTTAGTTAATATGTGGATAGCAAATAATACTTTATTTTTTGAAATTTAACTATTTCGCCATCTAAATAACTTAAACACCTACCTCTTGATTCTAATCCTGCTTTTTTGTCTGCTTGTTTGTTTATCAAGTACACTACCCGTCTTTCGAAATGATTCTAGACAGATTAGAACCATAAAACCATATAATAAGAGAGACAGTTAAAAAGATAGAATTAAAAACAGAGCTAAAAACAAAAAGGTGGAAAGAGCTCTCTCAAGCCGCCAACCACCCCCAGGGTCATGTGATCACCTTTTGCGAACTGACAAGCAAAGTCAACGAGGAAGCCAGATTCACTTAACAACTGTGGCAAGAAAGGTCGTAAAATCCACTTAACAAATGTCTCTCTTAGCAGCAGAAATTTGGGGCTCAATTGTGGGTCATAGGTCGAGGACTACCTGTACTGTATAACTACAATATTTCAGTATGTTAATCTGAAGCCCTCAAATGCTTTTTAACATGGATGAAGGCCTAATATGTCATTCACAGGTGAAATCACACAATATAGACTTCAATCAGAGGAATATGATCCTGTTGTATTTGAGAGCAAATAGACACAAGCTTTTGCTCAGTTGCTTACTGCGTAACGAGTATGACCAAGATCAAGGTTTTAAAACATTGAGCAGAGTTCAAACAACACTTTTCTTATGGAAGATTCTTTTTTCCAGTGAGTTTGGAGTGATCGCTTAGCAGCGTGACCGACCGAGCCCATAGGGAGAAAGGTTGAAAGTCACAAGCCTCTTTTCACAGAAATTCTGTGTCTGCCTACCATTGCCCTGCCTGTGTGAAGTAATTGCCTGTTCTCCAACGTGGGAGGAGCCATCATTCAGGATGGGTTGTCCTCGTCCACTCAGATTGAGGACCGAGTCTGTAAAATAATGTATTTTAACTCTAGGTTGTCAAATGAAAATATTCAGCACTGGAGGAATAAAAAGAACTCTTCAAATCACAGATTGTAATTTAAAAATATTTCCCATAGGAAAATATAAAGCTCTGGATAAACCACAAACTTGCTGATCATTCCTAACTAGAGAAACCTCTACTGTAAAGGAATTCCGAGTGCCATAAAACATGGAGTTACTCAGTTTGTACAGAGAAAATAAATGATTATCAGAGACAAAATAATAGATTTAGGCACACATAGCAACTGAAATTAAATTTAACACGTAATTCCCAGCTAGGCTTCTTTGTTATTTCTTAAAATAAAGTGCTACTTGAATGTTCCCTGCTAGCTTTCTTGCATTTTTATCTATCCTTTAGATATTTAGATTTTATATTATAACTCTTCTTTATTCAGCCCCCATACTTACTTCCATTTTAAGCATCCGTGTTTTAAGGATCAAAACATTTCTGTCTCGCAGAAAGGGAGTGGTTTGGGAATAGTCTGCCTGCCCACAAGATCTCAAGCCAATCCTCACTTGAGAACATTGTGCAGAAACAGAGCAACATGAATTCCTTGTCTGGAAAGCAAGCTGTTATTCCTGTCAGTACCAGGTGGCATCACAAAAACAGGGTACTCCTGATAAAATTAAATTTAAATGATGTCAGATGAATGTATCAGATTCTGGGGAAAATGAGTAATCGATAGTTTCCTCTGTAAATCATCAGCAATGGACTGATTAGGCGCTGTTTCTCAACTATTTTGATAGCATCAGTTCTAGCTTGACCTCTGTGCATCATGTTACCGTATATTCTCATTTTTTCATTCATTTCTGAATTATTAGAATGTTACAGTTTTCAGTATGTGTTAAAAGTGTGTGCGCTGTTGTGTGCGTGCAGCAGCGCGCGCGTGCCTGCACCCATAATGCAATGCGCGTGCAACCCCGCGTGCCCTGCCTCCCTGTGCATGCACACGTGACCCCCGTGCATGCGCATGTGACTCCCCCCATGCCCCATTTTGGGCTTAGTAGGCCTCCCTGCAGCCTCCTGGGAGCAAAAACGGGCCGCGGGGGGCCATGCCGCATCCCCCCGTGCCCTGTTTTCGGCCTAGTATGCCTCACTGCACTTATAACCCATAATGCAATGCACGCGCCGCCACCCCACGCCCCGCACATGCATGCGACCCCCATGCCCCCTGTGCATGCGTGCGCATCTCCTGCATGCACCCCCACGCATGCGCGGCAGAGACCCGAAAATCAGCTGGCCAGCGGGAGGCATGCACACGTGTGGTGGAGAGCTGAGCTGGGGCGACGGCTCACGTGCCCACAGAGAGGGCTCTGCATGCCACCTGGGGCACGCGTGCCATAGGTTCGCCATCACAGTAGTAGGAAAATATTCTCTAAATAGTTCGTCTCTGATGAGTTGTGTTTGAAATAGCAATAGCACTTAGACTTATATACCGCTTCACAGTGCTTTACAACCCTCCCTAAGTGGTTTACAAAGTCATTGTATTTCCCCCAACAATCTGGGCCTTCATTTTATTGACTCTGGAAGGATGGAAGCAGAGGTGGGTTCCTCCCGGTTAGGGCTGGTTCGCCCGAACCAGTAGCAACCCGCTGGTGACGTCACGATGATGTCACGGAGCCGGTTCAGCTCCCACCATCTTTTTTTTTATATATATATTTTTTAAATTTTTTTTTTAAATTTTTTTCCGGGGTTTTTTTTCTTCTGCGCATGCGCAGAAGCCAAGTTTCCGGCACTGCGCATGCGTCGCCATCTTGTTTTTGGCTTTTTGGGGGATGGATTTTTTTTTATTTTTTTGCACTGCGCGCGCGCCCATTAAGTGCAGCCACGCGGTGCAGGAGGAAGCGAACCGGCAGCGAGGTAAGTTAGAACCCACCCCTGGATGGAAGGCTGAGTCAACCTTGAGCCAGTCAGGATCAAAAGAATCAAACTCCTGGCAATGTGAGCAGAATTACCCTGCAGTGCTGCATTGTAACCACTGTGGCACCACGGCTCTGGTGGTTTTATTATTATGTGAAGTGGTAGTTTTATTATTAAGTTAATTAAGAAACATGGACACATATACATCCTGCCTGAAATTAATGAAATTAGATCCATGCCTAATTCATTAAGCATAAGTGCTAAAAAAAAAAAAAAAGTCAGGGAGAGAGCCTTATGTTTTCATTATTTCCAAAAAGATTCCCGCAGCCAAGAAAACAACCAAGAGTGCCTTCTTTTGGGGTGTTTTTTAATTTCTAGATTAAGTGTATAGCCCTGAAATGATAATACTTCCCAGAAGAGTTTATGGTGATAATGGAAATACTGGCAGTCTATTAAATAGTTAATACAGGTAATGTAATTAAAATGCAAAGCTTTATAGTTTAAACCATAAACATAAAGCTGAGTTGTTACTGAGTAATCTCCAAGTTGTTATTCAGTAATCTGAACTTTTGTGATGCAATTTGGAAGGCTAAAATGCTGTTTCAGTGAGTTTTGAATACTTCCCTTCCTATTTTTTCCTTTTATGGTTATAAACCATGATATATTATATTAATACAAATACAATAACATCTGTACAGTATTAAAAATATTTCCTTTTCTGATATCCCAGTCAATTGTAAGGGCGGGTGAATTGCCAAGTGGCCAAATTGTGTCATAATTTCAAACAGTCGCTGTTTGAAGGACTACTTGTATTGGCAGCTCACAGGTTAAATAACTGCAGGTGTACTCCTTTTGTGAGCTGTGAATCCCTCCACTGTCCAACTGATTATCCATTGTTGAGCAACAGTAACATATTAGTTTTTGACTGCTAATAGCAATGGAAAAACTGAGAAAAGTAAAACAGATACTGGCTACGATTATTGGAAGGGGACAGGCAAAAATGGATCTTCTAAATCAGGGTTTCTCATCCCTTATTTTGATCATAGTCCCTTTTCAAGCCTCATTTAACTTACGATTTTTCTCCAAAATCATCATAAGATTTTTTGAGGAGAAGTGCCTAAGAATTATATTAACTAAAACTAATATATAAACCTGATACAAAAATATATTAAAAGAAAAAATATTGACAAGTGTAGAAAAAGTCCCCCCTCAAAAGGAAATAGTAAAAAAACTAAACTTCTCCCTTCATCCCCAGCAAATATATTTAACATTAATAATTTATCACTGTCTCTTAAAATACAGCTGTCAGACTCAAAACCAAGAATGACAATGGAAATTCTTCCAAGCTGAGTTTTTTTTTTTAATTGTTACATACCATAGAGAAAATCTTACCAGACTAACCCGCATCTGCAATATAATCTGAACTATTAGGGAGGGGCTGTCTTCACCCTCTTTTTCTCACACATAATCTGAGCTGAGTTGCCTCTTCTCTGGAATGTGTCCCCTCAAAATCTGGCATTTTCTAATGGGTAGCCAGCCTTCAAAGCCGCCTTCTCAGCAATTTATAAACACAGACACTCTTTCCCGCAAGATAGGATATTTTTAGTTGACTTGCACATCTTTCTATAAACCAGTTTCATCCATATTCTTAGTATTTACAAGCTAAAACAACACTATAGTTCCCTTTGCTGTATACTGTATTACAAAAAAGAAAATCTTAGTCTTGGAGTCACATATTTTTCTTTCTCTTAAAACAGATTAACTCACCCAGCAAATACCCATCTGACAATTTTTCCAAAGCCTTTCAATCTTGAAGAGGTAGTAAAAAGAAGATTAAACTCCAAGGTCGTTTAAAAAGTGAGGCTAGGACAAACTTTGGCTATATTAATGGCTCAGAGCATGATGGAACCTGTGATTTCCAGCTGAACATAAGCAGCTGCAAAAATTTGTTTCTGCTGTCGACTCACAGACCTTCCCCCCTCAGTTATTTAGAACAGGGGTCTCCAAACCTGACTGAGGAATTCTGAGGGTTGTAATCCCCAAATCTTAAAGTTGCCTGGTTTGGAGACCCCTGGTTTAGAATACATGGGGGTAATTTCAGGATCTCTCTTTCCTCCAGAGAGAATTATCCATTGTCTGGATTCCACACCCAAGCTACTTTTTGGCCACAATTATCCTCTACAAAATGCAGAGCCTCTTTTTCCCCACCTTACTTGAATTCCCCCAATGCGTTTTCATTCTGTACCCCACCCCATTTTGTATAAACTAATCTCTCAATCTTCAACTCTCTTCATTAATCATCAAAGGTCCAATAAAAATTAACAGGAATACCTAACAACATAAGCATATAATCCCCCTTTCCATTTAATTTAATATAAACCCCTCTCATTAGTAATAAAGTCTAATTCCATTTAACAAACAACAGAAAAAATTAATTAAACATTACAGGAAATAGTAATCCCTTATTTACATGCTAAAAGTACTGTAGATAATGCAAAGTAATCCATTAAACCAATTAAACATTTCCATAAAAAAAACCCTATCCAGTCAAGATGACCATTAAGCTTCAGACATAGCAATTCATTATTTAAACCATAATCAAATAAACCAATTTTATATTCTTCCACCCAGCCATTTCTAAGTCCCATAGATTACATTCTAACTCCTGTTTTCTTCTACTGTCTTCCAAAGTTTAACTGGATGGAATTATTGTAACCTGCATTTGGTGTCTGTATAGGTAGTCCTCGACTTATGACCACAATTGAGCCCAAAATTTCTGTTCATAAGTGAGACATTTGTTAAGTGAATTTTGCCCCATTTTACGACCTTTCTTGCCACAGTTGTTAAGTGAATCACTGCAGTTGTTAAATTAGTAACACGGGTGTTAAATGAATCTGGCTTTCCCATTGATTTTGCTTGTCAGAAGGTTGCAAAATTTGATCACATGACCCTGGGACACTGTGACTCTCATAAATATGAGTCAGTTGTCGAGCATCTGAATTCTGATCACGTGACCATGGGGATGCTACAGCGGTCATACGTGTGAAAAATGGTCATAAGTCACTTTTTTCAGTGCTGTTGTAACTGAACGGTCACTAAATGAATTGTTGTAAGTCGAGGACTACCTGTATTACCAATACTTTAAAAAGGGTTGACCATTTAATATCTAGTAGTGTGACATTCCTGAACTGCAGGCTGTCTTCGCACTAATGCCGCACTTGAACTTTGCTAGTAGAAACAGATTTCTGTTTTTAATTGCAGTATGCATAGCAAGGATAATTGGAAATGGCTGGGAGTAGAGGAAGAGATTATACTGAAAAAGCAGATAACTCCTACTCCTGCTGTGTCATCGCCTATGTAAATGTTTCTCTGTGTCAGAATTAGACATTCTGTATTTGTCACATTGGGTTCCACTATAAGATATTGATTTTTTAAAAAATGATGCTTGTTCCCAAAGATGTCAGCTGTATGATACAAGTAGTTCTCGACTTATGACCACAATTGAACCCAGAATTTATGTGGCTAAGTGAGAAATTTGTTAAGTGAGTTTTGCCCCATTTTATGACTTCTTGCCACATTTGTCAAGTGGATCACTGCAGTTGTTAAATTAGTAACACGGTTGTTAAGTGAATCTGTCTTCCCCATTGACTTTGCTTGTCAGAAGGTCGCAAAAGGGGATCACATGACCCGAGACCAGTTGCCACGTGTCTGAATGTAAATCACGTGACCATGGTGATGCTGCAACAGTCGTGACTGTGAAAAATGGTCATAAGTCACTTTTTTCAGTGTTGTAACTTCGAACGGTCACTAAATGAACTGTTGTAAGTCAAGGACTGCCTGTAGATAGTCCATTTCATCAAAATTTGAATGTTCATCATCTTGTCATATGATTTTTTTTCAGTTTTAAATAAACATCTCTCATCTAGCCTTTTAATGGAACACAACAGTTTGAGTGTTGCTTCCCAGCCTAAGACTAATACAACTAAACAGCAGAGGTGCTGATTTCCATGTATCTCATTGTTACGAAATATAATCCTCTGTGTATTTATAGCATGTTTTCAAAAATAGACTAAGAAATCAGGTGAAATAAGTTTACCCAACATAGCTATTTATTCTTCTAGTAAAAATTACAAAACCATTGAAATGATTATATAGGATTACAAATATTGCACAGTATCTTGAGAAAACTGGTGAGAAGGATTTGTATGCAATTGATCTGGGATTAATTAGTAAGGTGATACTCCTTCTGTACTAGCACAAAAGCAAACCACTTTACTAGCCTTAAATTACAGAGTACAGATAATTTATAGGTGTAGATTTTTTTTTCTTGGTTACTCCAGATACTGAATTATTTCAACATTTGCCCTGGTGATTTGCAGAATATACAGCAAAGGAAGTTAACGTGGTTTAGTGTTAACCTGGTTTAGAGTTCTGAAGTTTTGACCTTTATATTCCACAACTTTTGTTCTCAGGTGTATTTTCTAAGAGTGCTATATTGTTTTCCTTTTTGAGAGGAAGTAGTCAACTTGGCTGAATCTCCCTGCATTTTCAGCTGCTGTCATTTTCATTGGCTGCCTTACAGATGAGTGCTGTAGCCTGTGTATTAGTTGAAATAAAGTTTAATTGATTCTGTACTGCCCATAAACTATTCAGATTAACTGAATGCTGCCTTTGATTGCTCAAGTTCCATGCCGCTGCAAAAATTTGCCTACTTTTCATCATTATAGATGGTTATGCATAGTTAAGCTTACCTAATTTCATACTTTCAAAGTTTATGAAACAAAGATTCATAGTCGATGCTGATTCAAAAGTATGTATTTCATTGTATCAGCTCAGCCAGCCACAATTGGACTATCGCACTATCGCTGTCTTAAAAAAAAAATACATTGAAAATGGGGCAGTTGGTTATCAATTTGGCAGACACCTAAATTCCAGGGGTTTTGCTAATTCATGAAGCTACACTGGCTTTCTCTTGCAAAACTACAGCAGTCACTCACGTTGCCTTCTGAACCTTACACTTCTATACTGTGGGAGGCTATGACTGATATTTATTGTGGTTAAAATGTTCTACATAAACCAGGGGCATCTGGATTGATTCATCCTGATGAACTTGGATAGTATAGAAAACTTTAAGTGGGCAAAACAAGAGATTATTTGTGACTACTTGGAAATGAAGCCAAAACTTTGTTCTAAATGGCCTGTAGTAAATCCAGATGAGAGGCAAGTGATATTTCACCTACTCCAACAATATGATTCCCATGTTGCCTTTTCCAGTCATGTCCATAACTTTCTCTTCTTTTGATTGTGGAGTGGATCGGTATAAGGATAGTATAATAATAGCCCTCACATATTGGACAATCAATTATTGCAATATTCTGTTTCCAGCAGTCAAACAGATCCTTCTAGGCAGCCAATGTTGGTATAAGGTTTCCCCTGTCCAGTCGTATCTGACGCCAGGGCATGGTGCTTATCTCTGTTTCTTGGCCAAGGGAGAGCCAGCATTGTCCGAAGATGCTGGCCGTGGTCATGCAGCCAACATGGCTATATGCAAAAGGTGCACAAATGCTGTTACCTTCCCACCAAAGTGATACCTATTAATCTACTCGCATTTGCATGCTTTCGAACTGCTAGGTGGGCAGGAACTGGGGCAAGTAATGGGAGCTCACCCGTTGCATGGTGCATGGGTCTTGAACCCGGGCTGTCAGCTTTCCAGTTGACAAACTCAGCATCTTTAACTACTGAGCCATCGCGGCCCCCAATGTTGCTATATCTAATTTAATAATGGTTATTTTGAGGATCATAGTCTTTGTGTGATATTTCACTGGGAAGCATGAGGTGGAGAGAGAGAGAGACAGAGAGAAACCTAACCACCTCTACTTAATTTTTTCCAACAATCTATTGGATTGGAAATAATAAAAAGATCTGAATATTTTGATGCTTCTTCCTAAGAAATATTGAAATCCTTATTTCATATTTTCTAATTCCATGCTGTCATTTTTGGGATGGGATAACCAGAACTTTGAGTGATGGGGTAACCTCAGTTATGATAGAGTGATACCATTTGATGATAGGAATCAAAGAAGACCAAAAAATCCTTTGTTAAAGTTGAAAGAAGAGATTATGAAAACCAATCTGTTGCTCAGAGTTTTTTTTTTTTTTTAAACCCTCAGATTACGTAAACGGGCAAAGCTAGCCCAGTGAAAATACGGAAGACAGAAAGGAAACTGAAGCAGTAATAAACCTAGCCTTCCTGAATTACAAAATTCACATGGATGGTGACTGTGGCAATAAAATAAAGAGAAATCCATTACTTGAGGGAAGTGCTATGATGAAGCTGAATGAAGTATTGAAGTCAAAAGACATCACAATTGCAAAATCACACATTCTCCATCGTGGGAGGAGCCAGCAGTCAGGATGGGTGTCCTCAACCACTCAGCGATGAGGACCGAGTCTGTCAATTCTTGATACATGCTGGGATCCGCCCTGTCAGACTCCAGTTATTGACTCGGTCCTCAGCACGAGTGGTTGTGGCCTCAGAGCTCCTTCCTTTCTGCTGGTTCCTGTCCTGTGAGTTAAGCGTATTTTTCTTCCCCTCAGTGGATTTTTCGTGGGAGCAGGAGTTCCGTGGCATTGACAGAGGGCTTCGGCCCGTTCTGCCACGAGGGGTGGATCTTCTGATCCCCTGCACGCCAGGCGAAGACAGCTAGATCGCTTAATTGCTTTCAGCTGACTGTCGGACTATTTCAAAGGCCTCGCGCGCCGCTGCGACTGCGCGCGGCGGCCTG
>QLTV01003658.1:1833775-1852428 GCA_003457575.1 Thermophis baileyi
TTTCTCAGCTGTCGGGCTAAAATTTGAAAAGAAAGAACAAAAAAAAAAAAAAAAAGTAAATAAATAATTCGCTAGGAGAACCAGAGCTCTGTATAAATACGAGGGGCTGCAACGTATTTTAAAACGTGACATGTTTTCAAGGCGGGTAAGGAGGGTTTCTCAGTGCTCTTATTTGCACGATAGTTCACCTTAAAAAAACCATCATAATCCAGACAAATTGTGATAATGTTGAGTTGTCCATTATCCCCCCCCCCACTCCACCTTCTCCTGCCGGTTGGCATTAGTGCGCCTTAGATTGTAATCTTTAAAACCAGTCTACTTTGCTGCTATTTCATTCTGAATGGGCTGCTGTTTTAAAGTGCTGCAGCTGCTCCTCACTCTGCATCTGAAATTTCAGGAGGCATCTTGCTGCTTCTTACGACAAGCCCTCCTCCCTTGTTAATGTTGCACTTTCTAGCTCCGTTTCAATGCATGATAAGCTGGTTCAGCTTTGCTGCAAGTTTTCTAATAACAGGCAACTTGGTTATTTCAGGGCCTGTGTAAGGAATATTTTGCACACAGGTTGCAAATGAGTGTCCCCCCATGCTATCCCACAGTTTCAGAAGAGATAACATGCTCCTCCACTGTGTGGATTGCACAATTATCAGTACTATTCCCCCACCCCCACACCCGCTGCATCTAAATTGAGAAGAAAAATATTTTGGCTGCTCTCATAAAATAACAGAAGGTGTGTTATTTACAAAAAAAAAAAAAAAAAAAAAAAAAAAAAAAAAGCTCTTTTCCAACTCTTATTCCTTCCAGTTTTAACCAAGCATATCACACAGTGACAAAATAATTTATGCTGAAATAGCATGATCAGGAATATGTATCAAACTACTCGGCATATGGTATTCAAAATAATTGCATTTATAGCAACCTTAAAATAAAATACTGTTTAAAAATCCTTTTGGTTTGCTAATCTTTTATGGGTGAACACGCATTTATCTCTTTTACACAAAAGGAAGTGAGCTTTGTAATTACAGTCGGTGTTCTAAATAAATCTGCTTCTGTGCTGCGTAGGAAGGCTTGGAAGGCTACAATGTTGAGCTCAGAACATGGCCCTTCAGTGTTCTTTTCTAGCACGTGTGATGGATTCTGCCTTTGCACAATACATGGAGGTTTGCATTTGTGCTCGGGTTGCGTACTGCAGACACTGTAGCCCTCCAATCTCCATTTTAATCTAGCTCTCATGAAGGCTCTGTCCAAAGCATTTGAAATTAACGAAAGTTGTCACAGCTGTGTTAGGTGGATGCTCTGGACATCACATTTATTTTAAAACAATAGTTAATCCTGCGGGTTTCTTTTGAAATGGTTATTTATTTCATGACAGACTATACACACAAGTATTTACTGTTGTCTTGATTAGAACAGACTAGCAAAAGCTACACCAGTGTACCTCTTGCTGGGCTTCACTATTTCAGACAGTAAGTAATGTGCTTCTCCACATAAACTGTTGGTAATGCAACCAGTGGGGTACAGTCTCAGATGTTACAGCCCCATCACAAATAAAATTCAGTACGGCTTTTGCTGGACTGGAATTATGTTTGTTTGAACATAATTCAGTGCAGCCTTCATTCAAATTGCAGGTCAGGCTAGCTAATTTTCTCCTTGGCTATGTGCAGATGTTGGCTATGGGGAAATTATGTGCATCAAAAATTATGAATAGGAACAGATAATTTTTTTTTTGCCACGGAATAAGGGATTCTATTCGAACCTGTTTATAAGACAAAATCTGTATTCATTTGTTCATTTTTAATAAGTGTATGAAACAGACATCAAAACCTCTTCGGAAACTACATATAAAACGACATATAATTCTGTACTATTTAGCTTAGTTGATTGAATCTTAGCAAACCTACTTAGTGTAGATTTTCCTCATTGGCAGATCCAGAAATAGTCCCCTTGGCATTTTTTAAAAAATTTCTTATACATGAAAATTACAGGTGTAGCTATGATGTTCTTAGGAGTGTAAATCTATTATGGGGAATTTTTTTGCTATACAACAAATAGGGTTAGGTTAAAATAGGAGATTGTAACGCTAAACAATTGTTAGTGAGCAGGCAATTCAAAGAAACATGTTGCTGCATCTTAATTCTATATTTTACATGCTATATTTTTAGCATATGAAGAGATTTCACTTCACTTGATTGAGCAGGCCGCTGCCAGTGAGGGAAATGAAATTGGAAAAATAAAGTGCAAAAGTACATAATCTATACCTATTCGTTTACATTTTAATGTTTTGCCTATAAATAGGAAAAAATTCCCCTCCTAAAGTAATCCTGATTAGACTACATTTGAAAAAAATTATAAAACATGCATGTGTAGTTTTTGATGCTAATATTTTATCTTCTTTTGAGGTATACACACACACACACACACACACACACACACACACACACACACACACACACATATATATATAAACACATATTTTAAGCATAAATAAGTTTGAGTTTTGACAGTTAAAACATGAACAACAATGATAATATGAATTAGTATGAATTGCTTTCATTGTGCAGTGTTTATCAGTTGGTAGGAATTAGGATTGATAGCTTATACTGCCATTTGTACAAATAGAGAAATGAGTCTACGACAATTCAGTTTTAAATAAAATTACATTTTAAATGATAGAAGCATTTAGCAACAAGAAATGGCCAGAATTCAATGCTGTCATTTGGAAGTACCACAGCCTTGCTCAGAAACATGGATATCTGCCAAGAGGATGCTAGGTGTGTGTGCATAATGACAACATATGCTTCTTGTTACCGTTGTATAAATGCCACAATATTTGTCATCTGATGCCAGTACCAATCGTGGCATTTGGGTGATGACTTCATTGCACTCACACAATCATTTTGGCATCATCGCAATTTGTGCCATAGCTCAAGAGGGTTGATAGACCTGAACTTGATCTGTAGTGCAGGGAAGATGGTAACAATATTGACAAGTTGCATAATATTTACCCTTCTAGGTCCAAGTTACAGGGAGAAACCTTCCACCATCTTTGCTGTCAATTGTAATACAGGTAGTCCATGACTTACAACATTTATTTAGCGACCGCTCGAAATTACAACAGCATTGAAAAAAGGGACTTATGACCATTTTTCCCACTTATGACTGTTGTAGCATCCCCATGGCCATGCAATCAACATTCGGAAGCTTGGCAACTGACTCATATTTATGACGTTTGCAGTGTCCCTGGATCATGTGATCCCCTTTTGCGATCTTCTGACAAGCGAAGTAGATGGGGAAGCCAGATTCACTTAACAACCAGGTTACTAACTTAACAACTGCAGTGATTCACTTAACCGTGGCAAAAAGGTTGTAAGATGGGGCAAAACTCACTTAACTGTCTCGCTTAGCAATAGAAATTTTGGACTCAATTGTGGTTGTAAGTTGAGGACTACCTGTAATAGCAACATGACCAGAAGATGGACTTCAGGCTCCTGTCTTCATCTTTAAGATGAGAAGATAATAAGAAAAGGCAGCAGGGAGCCTTTTTTTCCTACATGCTAGCAGAACTGAGGCATTAGCGCAGGGGTCCCCAAACTTGGCAACTTTAAGACTTATGGGCTTCAACTCCCAGAATTCCTCAGCCAGCTTTGCTAGTTTCTATTGCCTGAATTCTGGGAGTTGAAGTCCACAAGTCTTAAAGTTGCCAAGTTTGAAGACCTCTGCATTAGCGCCTCAGCCGTGGCAGACAGGGAAATAAGGAAATTCTGCATATTTCTATTATCTTGAATGAAGAAAGGAGGGTAGGGTAGAGGCTTATACCTGAGATGTAGTTAGAACTTTTGCTGACTGATGGATATCAGTCATGCCTTCACTGTCCTTTGACAGCTCTCAACAGGAACGGAAGGTTGGAGGCAGGTGCTAAAACACTGCTTTTTCAGTGGGGGCAGAGAGGTTGCACGTTACCGAGTTTGGATTAGAGAGGGATGAGAGACCATTTGCCTCTGGTTTTGTGTTGCCAATGAGGTTTGGTAGACCAGCATGAGTACCCCAAATTTGTAAACCCCTGAATATTTGGGTTATTCCCAGGCGTTTTGATGCATGTATCCATGGACTGAAAGAGAAATAGCAAATATATAGTTCTTTTATTCTCTGCGTTGTGCTAAAAGATAATTCAAAAGAATAAAATAAGCACATAATGTAAGGAGTTGATTTGTTTCCTACAAATTTTTTCTTGATGACCTAACTCATACAAGAGTGTGTTTATGTTATCTTTTTAAGCAGTGTTTCTTTTGTAGACTGAAGTCTTGTAGTTTTGCGGTTGGGATTAATGTAGAATTTCCTCGGCTGTGTCTTCGCAGAGAAATTCAGTGTTGATGTTTTCGTAGTTTCTATTGCCTGAATACAGCAGTAAGGCTTTGCTTTTGAATTCAGAATGGAATATGATGATCTGGATTGTTCACAATTTTCTCTGAAATATGCATCATGGTTTCAGGAGCCATCTGAAAAGTGTACCAGATGCTCCTGGTATTCTTAGCTCACAATGTATCCTGGTTCAAGAGCAGTTTTCCAAATATGGTTGGACTATACTTTCATTAATGGTGAATAATAGTTTGCTAGTTTGTCTTTGGGGAGTATAAAAACCCTCGGAGGGCTATAGGTTACAGAATAACAGAGTTGGAAGGGACCTTGGAGGTCTTCTAGTCCAACCCCCTGCTCAGGCAAGAAACCCTATACCAGTGGCTCCCAACCTTTTGGGCATCAGGGATCGGTTCTGTGGAGAGAGGTTTTTCCCGTGGACTGGAGGGAGCATGGTTTCGTGTGCTGCTTGCAGGCTGTGGATGTGGCTTTGTTTGCGAGGCCCAGTTTCTGGCATGCCAAGGACTGGGGGTTGGGGACCCCTGCCCTATACCATTTCAGACAAATGGTTATCCAATCACTTCTTAAAAACTTCCAGTGTTGGAGCATTCACAACTTCTGGAGGCAAACCCTTTCACTGATTATAATAGAATCATAGAAAGGGACCTTGGAGGTCTTCTAGTCCAACCCCCTGCTTAGGCAGGAAACCCTACATCACTTCAGACAAATGGTTATCCAATCACTTCTTAAAAACTTCCAGTGTTGGAGCATTCACAACTTCTGGAGGCAAGCTGTTCCACTGATTGATTGTTCTAACTGTCAGGAAATTTCTCCTTAGTTCTAGATTGGTTCTCTCCAACCTAGGTTAGGGGACACTAGTCTGAATTTGTTCAAAAGAAATAACATTTCCTTTAACATATCAACCCTTTTCTGATTTCCTACCGTGTTTCCCTGAAAATAAGACCCTGTCTTATATTTTTTTGAACCCTGAAATAAGCGGTTGGCCTTATTGCCATGCACTCAAAAGCCCGATTGGGCTTATTATCAGGGGATGTCTTATTTTGGGGGAAACAGGGTAGATGCTTTCATGCAATTTTATTGGTAACAGTAGATAAATGATTTGTCATCGCCTTTTACCAAGTTATTTTTTTTATTTTCCAGTCTATTCTACATCCTGGGATTTCTCTGTAGTCTCCTATTATTAATTTTTCATTGTTATTAATGAAGTCTAACCATCTTTAGCTTTTTTTTTTTAATAAGACCAACGTTGACTAGATGCCATATTTGGTATGACTTTAGTCCTATATAGACACATCTTTACAACTGTACACTGCATTAATTCTTGCTTTCTTCCATTATGCTTTTTTGACTCCTACTTTAGCCTACTACCCTATATTTTCAGGCTGCCTTCTATCCAAGTCCGGGTCAAGGCCCTGTTTAGCTTCTGAGCCAGACAGGTCAGCCAGATACAGTTATTTGCTGATTACCTGGGTACTAAATCTGTATGCCTACATCTTGCCCATTTATTTGATAAAGTTCCCTTTATATTAAATGATATATGGCTATTTGGAAAAAAAAAACCCAAAAAGTCCATCTAAACCAGGGGTCTCCAACCTTGGCAACTTTAAGACTTGTGGACTTCAATTCCCAGAATTCCTCAGCCAATTCTGGGAGTTGAAGTCCACAAGTCTTAAAGTTGCCAAGGTTGGAGACCCCTGATCTAAACAACCTAATTCTTCAGTCTCCATGATTTTCTGATACATTCCCATAGGCATCAGTTTAATGGACCAGTGTACTATATTTGCTTTAACATCTGCAGAAGGCTGTAGCAGACTCAGCTGTAGATTTATGTGGAAAAACACATTCCTCTGCCTTCACTATCATGGCTTTATTTTATAATAGGGAAGATTAGATTTTTAATGTCTCTAAAACAAAAATGTTACCATCTCAGATAAAATATACAGATGGTATGCATATGAAGCCCACACCAAAAGAATCCTGGAAAATAATTTATAATAACCACTGGAAATAATTAGTGTATTTCCATTTTTTCTTCATTGTTCACTCTCTGTGTTCCTCCTAATTTTTCTCTATACCCATGTTTATCTACTTTATCGTTAGTCATTTTATTTGCTGGCAAAATGCCACAAATTTTGGCAAAGATCTAAATATTACCAGAATACAAACTGAAAATTAAATTTGTTTACATTTCTATGAGTATGATATTAGAAAGTTGCATCAGATTTAGTCTCATTTAAAATCTTGATTTTAGTGGGCTTATTCTAATTGTCCCTTAAAGTCTGGACTTTTCCAAAGTTTTTCTTGGGAATATCTAGAATTGTGTAATTGTTAATTTGTGCAACATAAGAGTAACTGCCTGCAGGAGCAGTTTTTTCCCAATAAAGTCCACAGAGCAGGTCTCCAAGGTTTGGGATTTAAAAAAAAAAATTCCCAGCAGAGTGGTGATGGGCTACCAAATTAGAAGTTTTTAAAAGGTAATTAAACAATTTAGTTAGTTTACTTTATTGATTAGCCCATAAGCCATATCAAATAAACAATTTAACAGACGCTATCAAAGGCTACTAGTCATGATGACATACTTGCTGGGAAACATAATTGGAAGGATAATTTCATGTCTTCATCATAAAGCTGCGAAGGGATATCTGAGGGGCATTGTTGAGAACAGAATGCAGGACTGGATGGGTTTTTGGTCTGATTGTCTTATTTTCTTTTTAAAGCAGTGTAATTCAAGTTGGTTTGACATAATTAGTTGTGTACCGCTTCCCCAGTGGAGAGGTAAGCCTCTTTTCAATCGTGGAGGCCTAGAGAACGACAGTAACCATAAGAGGAACAGAACGGTCAGGTTTATGGGTAATACGCTGAGGTACAACCAGGAATGGCCTTGTCACCTTCAAGTGTTACTAACTCCCAAAGATACTCACCAATGGATTAATGGAAGTGACATGCTTGATCTGCTTTGGGAGGGCTACTTTATGTTAAGAGAAATACGCATACAGCCTAGATTTGAGGTTGTTTTTTTTTTTTTAATTTTTAATTAATTAATTAATTAATTAATTTTTTGCTTTCTGCAACGAAGGCTTAAACTGCATATGGGAATTGTGTTAATTTCACTTTCTGAAAATAATTTTGAAAAGTCAAAAAGGTTCTCCTTAAATGTGCAGGTGGTTTATGAACGCAGACGCGGTGCTGCTCCTCCGGGACGGTGCCTCTCGGTCAGAGCAAGCGTGTAGCTCATTCATACCATACTCGCATGCCTTAAATGTGTGGATGTGATTATCTTCCTTTTAATGGTATCTGATGCCGTGGCCTCAATGTCTTTCAAGATGGCTTCAGTCGTGCTGGGGGATCTGGAGGAGCGACCAGGGAAATTCCAGGATTGCTTGACAGGGGCACCGTGTGGGATAGGAACAACTGCATAGGCAGCGTCCTAGAAGAGGCCATGAACTGCTTTGCCGAGATGCAGAGGCAGACAGAGGAGAAGTTTCGCACGTGGATAGAAAAACTCACTCGCCTGGACACCGATGAAGAAAGCAAGCAGCAGCTGGAGTCCAGGGAACCTAAAGTACCCTTAGAGGGCCAAAGAATCTCCTCAACTCCTCAGGCAGGGATTTTTATGCAGGTGCCGCCGGATAGCCAAGTACTTCCACAGCAGCAGCCCTTTAACTCTTACGCCAGCTGTCAAAATACCGATATGGCTTTAGAGGTTCCAGAGACTCTGAATAACAATTTCCCAGCTCTCTTCCCTGAAAACGGGAATATCATGGAATCCAGCTTGAACCCATCACAAACTTAACAAGATCCTCAAGCGGCTACGGTTAACCCAGATCTTGACTGGAAAAGCTGACGGTCGTAAAACAAATAACACATTTTGGTTCCTCCTTTTAGGCTTTTTCACAGCGTTTATTTTTCTTGTCGCCTTCTTGAGAAAAGAGATGTCATTTGGTTTTGCCATTGAGATGCTCTTCCTGGCTTTCCATCAGCAGAGCTTACGAGTTAGCCAGCTTATTTTGTGTATCTTACTTGTAGGACCAATCAATGTATTCCTTAACTGCTCCTTTTGCATGCCAGAATTCGTGTGTGTGTGTGTGTGTGTGTGTGTGTGTGTGTGTGTGTATATATATACACACACACAAACATATGTATATATATATACATATGTATGTAGTGTATGTATATATACACACACACACAAACATATGTATATATATATACATATGTATGTATGTGTGTGTGTGTATGTATGTATGTATATATATATAAAGATTTGAAATTGAAAGACTATACCAAATCAGTATGTCCTGTAAATATTTTCTTAAAACAAATGCTAGCATCTATATTGTGCATCTTAAACAGAATTATAATACTGCTTGCCATGTTTGGTTCCTCCATCACTTAGGGCAGAAATTGGCTGATTTGTGAATTGGAAAGTTTTCGATAAACCATTCACTCTTCTCATTCGCTTTCATGCAAGTTTTTGCATTCACAGTATTTATATTTAGAGAAATCTTTCGTTTTGTAAAAACGTACTAATCCTAACGGCCAGAGGAATTTGAGAGAGAAAAATAATAGATCTATCTCTCCAAGGGTTAAATTAATTTGGGAACATTGAACAAGATTAAGTGAACATTTACTATAGAAGCATGCATAAGAACTTATAGCACCTGTCAAAACAGAGTAATTGTCGGTGTGGGTGTGTTTCATACAATCAAATTGTAATGTTATGCTATCAGTTCTGGACTATATTGTGAAATAATAGTGGGGTTAAGTCTTGAAATTTGGCCAGTTGTAAATTACAAATTGAAAGATGTTGTCATTTGCAGCCCATAAAATGTTATCAAGCACTCATGAAAGAATTCATAGCATGATCATTTTGATTGCTCTTCTTTTAGTCAGCATCTCTTGTGCTGCATAATAAGTTCCTTCCCTGCTTTTCTAATCTTGATGCCAAATGACAGTTTTAAAGATTCAAGCATTAACAAATATTCTCCTCCTCCTTCTATTGTGTGGTTTATGATTGACACCTTGTTTTCCTGATACCTGCATTGGGTTCCCTGTTGGTTCAGATATTGGCAAAAACTTGGACTCTTAAAACCCACTTAGGTTAAGTTTTGAGGGACACTTCTATCTATACATTTAAGGCAGGGGTCTCCAAACTTGGCAGCTTTAAGACTTGTGGACTTCAACTCCCAGAATTCCCCAGCCAGCATGGCTGACTGGGGAATTCTAGAAGTTGAAGCCCACAAGTTGCCAAGTTTGGACACCCCTGATTTAAGGGATGAAAACTCTTCTGTGCCCTGAGTCATCCCTGCTTCCAGAAGATATACTTCTGGAAGCAGTATATGGTAAGATTTTGTTTTGTTTTCCAAATATTCGTTCAGAGTTCGTTTTCAGAATTTTCTTTCTTTCTTACCCATCTCCTTGACCTTAAAAACAAAATCCACGTTTTCCTGAACATTACAAGTAAATGTGGAAATGGTGTGTATGGACACACAATGAGACCTCGAGTAAGTGGGTTTTGCTGCATGGCTTTCTGGATTGCTGCTCTTTTTTCCATGTCTTTATTTTTTATTTTTAGAAACATTTTCTAAGCTCTTGTTCACTGAACATTCTTCCTAGCGGTGTTGGTTGGGAATACCCATTCAGTGTTCAGTTATTGTAATTCTTTTCAGTTTAAAATTTTCTTCATGCCTGGAATAGGCTATTGAGTAAACATCCCTTACAAGTTAGGTTTGGTCCCAAAGAAGTCAAAAGTTCTGATGGTTCCTATTTGGGCTTTCATGTGAAAATGATTTATTTAAAAAAAAAATGCAAAAGCACTTTTTCACTATGCTAAAAATTAAAAATGTGTGTAGCCCAATCTGGTTAAATTTATGCCCGACTAATTCCTCTCTCCACAGTTAATGAGATCCTGAACATGTTTACTCAGAAGTAAATCCCACACAGGTCACTGCAGCTTTTTCTTGGTTTAGGATTGCAACCTAAATGTTCAATTGTAAAAATTGATGGGGAATTAACAAATTGTTTGTTTGAGTACCTCTGTATGAGGATGCTGTGTGTTTTTCTCAAGGCTGCTCCTGCCACATGGAAAGCAGTCTGTGAAAGCGAAAAGCCCTTTGAATGCCGTTTGCGAAAAGGCATGCAGTGAAATGATAAGCATTCAAAAATTCAAAAAGAGCTCTTAAGATCGTGATATTTAAAGCAATACCTTGGATGCCTGTACTTTATAGATATCTTCAGCTATTGCTCATTGATCGATCGTGTTAATTTTATCTGTGAATGTTTTTTTAAGGAAAAGGGATTTTTTAAAAAAAAATTAAAAATATGTAAACCGGTTTCCTACCCTCTCCTCTACATAATTTATCTTAGGAGAAATAAAGCAGCTTTTAAAAAGCTGCGTTGTTCAGGGTATCTGTTCAAAAGGCTATGCAGGAAATAATATGTAAAGCAAATGTGAATGGTTTCTAAAATAAGTTTGGTGTTAATAGTTTTCCATGTATCATATTGATATGGATGTGAATTTGATACCTTCCTAACATTAAAAATGTGTACATTTAACTGGATTTAAGCTGTAGGGAATCTCTCTAGTATCTTGACAAGTTGGTTTTGGTTTTGGTTTTGCCTTGAATAAAGCATAAATTTGCCATTCTTTTACAAATGAAGAATGTGTAGTGTTTATTGTATTGTAGTTACTTTGCTTTGCTCTTGAGATAACAGGTAAGAATTTAGGATTATGTTCCGAGGAGGCTGCCAGCTATATACTGTAGGTCTTCCCAAGCACGCAGAGACCTTGGTTTAATACCATTTTCTTGCCTTAGTCATGTTCTGAAACATTACAAGAGTATAAGAAATCAGATATTTTTCCCAATATATTATTTCTGATTGGATTCTAAACTAACATATGAAACAGCTTTTGACATAATCTTTCCAACTCTCACCCTCTAAAAATCATTGCAAAAAATAAACTTAGAATGTAAAGGTGATTTAAAGGTCATATTTGTTTTCCACAAAACCCCTGTAGCATTCCTGTTGCTGCCAGTGAACTGGATTTTGTTAAAGTGCTGCTACACAAGTAGTCCTCAACATACAACAGTTCATTTAGTGACCGTTCAAAGGTATCACTGAAAAAAAGTGAGGTTTTTTCATACTTATGGCCGCTGCAGCCTCCCCATGGTCACGTGATCAAAATCCAGATGCTTGGCAACTGACTCATATTTATGACGGTTACAGTATCCTGGGGTCATGTGATCATCTTTTGCGACGACCTGACAAGCAAAGTCAATGGAGAAACCAGACTCACTTAACAACCATGTTACTAACTTAACAATGGCAACGATTCACTTAACGACTGTGGCAAGTAAAATGGGCACAAAACTCACTTAACAAATGTCTCGCTTAGCAACATAAATTTTGGGCTCAATTGTGGTCATAAGTTGAGGACTACCTGTAGCCCGACAGTCAAAAGTAAGGATATTGTTACTGTTTAAATCATGGTTTAGCAAAGGTCAGCTATGAAAAGTGGAAGTGTCACTTCCATTAATCTCAGTTATGGGTTGTACTGAAACTTCAGGTTTCAGTACAATAAGAGCCATGATTACAACTAACTGTATTTGAGGTCATAACAGCCATGGTTATAACCAACCATATTTGAAGCAAAGTGCTCTTGAAGGGGGGGGAGGCAGACAAGCTGAAGACACCAATAACTATATCTTGATTTCAGCTAATTGCATCTAAAATTTGATTCATGAGGGTCTTATCTGCCAGATGCAGATTAGTACATGAAACTACCATTCGCTATCAGCAAGTAATTTTTTTTATTGGTCCCTTCATCTGTTTGTCTCTAAGATTTTGTGAACATGAAAAATACAATAATTAATGGGGTGCAGAAGGAGGAACCTACCCAGGTGATGAATTAGAAACAAACAAGTAGCTTGCAAGTTTGGCTCCAAATAACTTGAAATCTTATTTCTAAAGGAGTGTATATTTTCTATACAGTCATTTTTTCCTACTTTCAGAACTCTTGCTTATTTTCACCAATTGTTAGTGAATCTGATACATTATATGCTCGGACTCTTGCTCGGACTAAATGCGGAAAATGTCAAATTGCGAATGATGAGGTGTCAAAGATTTTGGGTTCATATTGGATATACCCAAATAGTATTGCAGTTACTAGTAATACTATTTGCTGTCACCGCAGTATTACTTCAGTATCGCGGTGCCAGTTTACCCAACCCTTAAATTTACTCTTCTCCTCTTTATCTCCTCCTACGAATTCCTCTTGGTGCTTTTTTGTGGGAGCTGTTTTGTATCTTTCCCTTGAGCAGCCTCAGAAGATCAAGATCATGAAAGAAGACCTGGAAACCATCCCTCTTCCCATATGATAAAATGTTTGGAAGGAGCCCCATCCAGATTTTTCTTCCTGTTGTCTGACACTACCAAATAGTTTTTACATTACTCAGCTTTTACAATGAAATTGAATTCAGTAGCGGCTTACTTCTGAGTAAGTATAAGGTTGTCCTGTAAGCCACAAGTCAAGAACAACATGGAGATGCTATTCAGGTTACAGATCCTACTTCCACACCAGGAAGATTTATTTCATTGAGTTGGGTTCGTAGACAATGTATTGTCTTTGTCATTATTGTTTTGTGTGAATCCAGCCAGAGGGACTTAAGTAACTGGAAGAGAGCATCCTGCACGGTTCATTCCATTACCAGTTGCCCGGTCCTGTCAGAGGTAGGACTTTTCTAGGAAGCAAGTCCGGTTTATGATGATTAATTGGAAGTGCCAGTAGCCCAGTAAGAAATGCGATCCCAAAAAAGAATTGGAACCCAGGCCTTATCCTATTGAGAAGTGTTTTTTTCCTATTGCATTGGCTCCCATCTTAACTATTAATTGCTTTAACTGTGATTTGCTAGTGAGTTACAGTGACTGGTCACATGTCACACAAAGCTGCAATTCAGAGTAATTTTGGCTTTGTTCGGTATCATTGCCGCGATGGCGCAGTGGTTAAAATGCAGTATTGCAGGCTACTTCTGCTGACTGCCGGCTGCCAGCAATTTGGCAGTTCAAATCTCACCAGGCTCAAGGTTGACTCAGCCTTCCATCCTTCCGAGGTTGGTAAAATGAGGACCCAGATTGTTGGGGGCAAGAGGCTGACTCTGTAAACTGCTTAGAGAGGGCTGTAAAAGCACTGTGAAGCGGTATATAAGTCTTAAGTGCTATTGCTATTGCATGAATCTTGACATAATTTGTAAGCTATGGCTTAGCGCAATATATGAACGAATCCAACTGTCCTACTCAGGAAACTATCATACAGTTTATGTACTAAGCCAGTGGTTGGGTTCATACACCACACTAAGCCATAAAATGGTTTATAAACTACAGTAGCTGGGATGAACAGGTTGCTGTGGTCCCCAAAGAAGATAAACTATGGTTTATTTTAAATATGCTTGATTATTTAAAGCATGCTTTGTTGAAGTAATATGATATGGTAAGCCATAAATCACAGCTTATTAAAGACAGTGGCTGAGGCTACGTAACCTACTGTACTAAATTTAAAGGGGAAAAAATAACATGGTTTAGTTCAGATCGCAGATTTAGCTACTGGCTTATTGTCCTCTCCTGACACTTTTCTGCTTTTGCGTGCTGAGTACAGTTCACAGCCAAAGACCTTTTCGAGGTGATGGTTCAAAGTCCCATGGTCCCCAGCTACTTAAGGTTAAGACTTGCCTATTTATTATGGCTCCATAATTTTGACATTCAGCATTATTAAAAACACAGAACACTGATGGCAGAAAAAGACCTAGTGTTCCATCAAGTCTGCCCTTTGAGGGTTTTTTGTTTGTTTCCTTTTTTTTTACTTATTTTTTTTAATATTTAATATTTATTTTATTTTTAATTTTGGCCAGGTGATGGACATGTGTTTATCCCAAGCTTGTTTAAACTCAGTTACTGATTATTGGTCCACTACCTCCTTTGGAAATTGGTACCAAGCTTATTTCTGTCAATGCTAACATGAAATAGTTGGGGTGTTGTTTTGAAAATGTTTCTGAAAAGTAGCATTACCCTCATAACGGTTAGGATTATCGTACATCCATTTTAAATATTTGGATTGAAATCATAAAATTGACAGACTTATTTCTTCTGAATGACAGGTTAATGTATTAATACTATTTGAGTCCTTCAGGAAAAATGTATTGTTTCTGTTTGTCTTAATTATGTCATCCTAATAATTTGTATTTGTGAGTCTTTTTAAAAAAAAAATAATCTGAACAAATGTGAACATGAAGAGTTGTTAAATCTTGAGTTCGATCTGACAGGGGCCTCCAGATAAAATATTTCCCAGTTCCTAATCATGTTATTCGAGGTGCCCACTTCAAACTCAGATGCCCCCTTTCCTCCCATCACTATCTTTTCCCAATATTTAATATTTTTCTTAGTGTTCAATATTTAATATTTCTCAAAACTCAATATTTAATATTTTTCATGGATTTGTGTTACCTGTGTGCCAAAGGTAAGGCTAACGGTAACTGCAGTTTCAAAGCAAATTTAACAGCTAACCATAATTTAAGTTTAATGCAGTGCAAAATTTCCTTCAAAAAATAGGAAGTAGTGGAGAGCACAGATTTCCAGAAGCATCAACACAGAATCTAATATCCTAAGTAAACACAACCATCAAGGTTACACATTGTGTCTCTCTCAAATATCAAGACATTACGTGCACAGTGAGCAGCAAATGCATTTAACAAATAAATAAATAATAAATTACTGTTAAAACAACCTGGTAATCTATGAAAATGCATTTTTATTTTAACCTTAGCTAGGCAGCTGTCCTATCCTGTAACTTTTGCTTCGTATCATCATTGCTTTCATTGGTTGCTCACAAAGGTGGTTACGAAAGCAAGAGGTCATTTCCATTTTGTCAATCAGTGTAGATACCTTTTTATGATGAATAAAAAGGTAAAAGTATCCATGTCAGTCGTGTGCGATTGTGGGGCGCGCTGCTCTTCTCTGTTTCTTGGCGGAGGGAGCCCGCATTGTCTGAAGAAAATTTCCGTAGTCATGTGGCCAGCATAGCTATACATGTAGTCCTCAACTTACGACCACAATTGAGCCCAAAATTTAGAACAGAATAGAAGAATAGAATACAAATAGAATAGAATTAGAATTAGAATTAGAATTAGAATAGAATAGAATAGAATAGAATAGAATAGAATAGAATAGAATAACAGAGTTGGAAGGGACCTTGGAGGTCTTCTAGTCCAACCCCCTGCTTAGGCAGGAAACCCTATACCACTTCAGACAAATGGTTATCCAATCTCTTCTTAAAAACTTCCAGTGTTAGAGCATTTTACAGCATTTATGCTGCTAAGTGAGAAATTTGTTAATTTTGCCCCGTTTTATGACTTTTCTTGCCACATTTGTTAAGTGAATCACTGCAGTTGTTAAGTTAGTAACCTGGTTGTTAAGTGAATCTGGCTTTCCTATTGACTTTTGCTTGTCAGAAGGTTGCAAATGGGGATCGTTTGACCCCGGGACACTGCAACAGTCATAAATACCAGTCAGTTGCCAAACGTCTGAATTTTGAGCACATGACTATGGGGATGCTGCAACAGTCATAGGTGTGAAAAATGGTCTTAAATCACTTTTTTCAGTGCCGTTGTAACTTCGAACGGTCACTAGATGAACTGTTGTAAGTCGAGGACTACCTGTATGCCAAAGGTGTATGGAACGCTGTTACCTTCCCACCAAAGTGGTACTATTAATCTACTCTCATTTGCATGCTTTCAAACTACTGGGTGGGCAGGAACTGAGGCAAGAAACGGGTGCTAACCCCATCGCGCCAAGCTCGGGTCTCAAACCCAGGCTGTTATCTCTCCAGCTGACAAACTCAGCGTCTTTAACCACTGAGCCATCGCGCCCCCTGATGACTGAATATCCCAGTATAAATCCCTATGTCCTATCTCAGCAGGTATACCCCCACCCACCAATCCAATTTTGCAAAAAATAAATAATAATAATCTCATTTCTATCGCCATATGTAAATGGAAAAATGGGTTGAGGTACCTGGTACCCCACAAAGTGCATTGCATGAAAATGCTTGCTGCCTCTGATGATCTTTTGCCAGGATTGGTGAGAGTTAGAAGCCCAACAGTTGTGGGGGCTGCAGCCCTCCTTTGTGGTTTGTTCTTGATTGACAGCCAACTTCAGCTGGCCCAAGGCAGATAAAGCCACAGTGGGTAAGGTTAGGACTTCTTTGTAAAAGTGTTGGAAATGGTATGGACATCACACAGCTTTTAATTTGGCATCTGCTGAGAAGACCCAGTTATAGCATCCTTATTCCCATCTTCGATGTGTATTCTACATCTTTTCTCTCATCGAGAATATACAGGGTAGCCAACAATTGTTAAATACAGATAAAGTACAAAATGATGAATGCAGATAGCAATAGCACTTAGACTTATATACCGCTTTACAGTGCTTTATAGCCCTCTTTAAGCGGTTTTACAGAGTCCGCCTATTGCCCCCAACAATCTGGGCCCTCATTTTACTGATCTTCGGAAGGATGGAAGGCTGAGTCAACCTTAAGCCTGGTGAGATTTGAACTGCCAATTTGCAGTCAGCCAGCAGGCAGCGGAAGTAGCCTGCAGTACTGCAGATAGACCTCAACTTATGACCACAGTTGAGCCCAAAATTTCTGTTAACAAAGCAAAACAGTTGTTAAGTGAATTTTGCCCCATTTTACGACTTTTCCTGCCACAGTTGTTAAGTGAACCAATGCAGTTATTAAGTTAGTAACATGGTTCAGAGAATCTGGATTCCCCATTGGCTTTGTTTGCTGATTCACATGATCTAGGGACACTAAAAGCATCATAAATGCTTATCAGTTGCCAAGCATTTGAGTTTCGATCATGTGACCAAGGGGATGCTGCAACAGTTGTAAGTGTGGAAATCAGTCATAAGTCACTTTTTTCAGTGTCGTGATTTCAAACCATCACTTAAACGAATGGCTGTAAGTCGAGGACAATCTGTAAAACAAATAAGTAAAAAATAACAGGATCCATGACAGAAGTTCTCTTTTGGTACAGGTAGTCCTTGACTTACGACCACAATTGAGCCCAATATTTCTGTGGTTAAGGGAAACATTTGTTGAGTGAGTTTTGCCCCATTTTATGACCTTCCTTGTCTCCGTTGTTAAGTGACTCACTACAGTTAATATGTTAGTAACATGGTGGTTAAGCGAATCCGGCTTCCCCATTGACTTTGCTTGTCAGAAGGTCACAAAAGGGGATCACATGACCTTGGGACACTGCAACCATCATAAATATGAACCAGTTGCCAAGCAACTGAACCATACGAGCATGGGGAGTAACTGGGAAAAGCGGTCATAAGTCACATTTTTCGGTGCTGTTGTAACTTTGAACGGTCACTAAACAAACTGTTGTGAGTTGAAGACTACCTGTATTTAGGGGTCGTTATTTTTTTTACCTAATGAGAGATTTCAGCAAACAGAAGCATCTGTTTGGTCATGAATAGTTTTCTCTTTAGATTGAGGGAAATAATATTCAGTTGGAATCTGCAACCCCAAGCTGTAAAGATGCTTTTTTCAAGCGGCAACTGGACTTTCTGGTTTTTCTTTAAAGACGTTTCGCTTCTCATTCAAGAAGCTTCTTCAGCTCTGACTGGATGGTGTGGGAAGGATTCCATTCCCCCACCATCCAGTTAGAGCTGAAGAAGCTTCTTGGATGAGAAGAGAAACGTCTTCAAAGAAAAACCAGAAAGTCCAGTTGCCACTTGAAAAAAACATCTTTGGGACAACCATGACCTGGATGACCGAGAATCTCCATAGACACCCAAGCTGTAAAATTGCCTCATCTCTTAAATAAGAATGATATTACAGTCTTCAACCGGGTAGAAAGCTTTGGGGGTGATCATGAGTGATTTGACCTCCAGCAAACTCCCCCATCTTTCAAAGTTTTCCCTTTTGGTGTTACTGTGTTGGTTTCCCCTCTTCTCAGATTGTCAAAGTCACAACACATCCTTTGATTTTTCCCTCTTATGATTGGGGGTGAAATAAACTTCGGAGTTTTTTTTTATTATTATTTATTTATAAAATTTATAGGCCACCCATCTTACCTCACGGTAACTCGGGGCGGCTTACCCAAATCTTGGTCCCTTCCTTCCTTCCTTCCTTCCTTCCTTCCTTCCTTCCTTCTTTCCTGCTCCTCCCTCCTTTTCCTTCCTTTTTCCTTTCCTTTCCATCCATCCTCCTTTCCTGCTCGCTC
>QLTV01003658.1:1852517-1868371 GCA_003457575.1 Thermophis baileyi
TCCTTTCCTTTCCTTTCCTTTCCTTCCCTTCCTTCTCTTCCTCCCCCCTTCCTTCCCCCCTTCCTCCCTTCCTCCCTTCCTCCCTCCCTTCCCCCCCTCCCTCCCTCCCTCCTTCCTTCCTTTCCTTCCCCCCCCGCTCCCTCCTTCCTTCCTTCCTTCCTTCCTTCCTTCCTTCCTTCCTTCCTTCCTTCCTTCCTTCCTTCCTTCCTTCCGCCGCACATCTCAGCAAATGACTCTGGGTGGCTCACAATTCAAGGCATATAATACAATTAAAATTGTTTTCCAGTTACCCTGTTTTGGCTCCCATCACGTCAAGGCATAGGTGCTAATTTCATGTCAGGACAGGTGATGCCTGCAGCACATGCAAAGTCTTACAGAAGGACTACAGAAGGAAATAAGGGCGGTACAGGTAGTCCTCAACTTACGACCACAATTGAGCCCAAAATTTATGTTGCTAAGTGAGAAATTTGTGAAGTGAGTTTTGCTCCATTTTACGACTTTTCTCACCACTGTTGTTAAGTGAATCCCTGCAGTCATTAAGTTAGTAACACAATTGTAAAGTGAACCTGGCTGCCCCTTTGACGTTGCTTGTCAGAAGGTCGCAAAAGGGGATCACATGACTTCGGGACACTGCAACCGTCATAAATATGAACCAGTTACCAAGCATCCGAATGTAAATCACATGACCATGGGGATGCTGCAGTGGTCATAAGTGTGAAAAATGGTCATAAGTCACTTTTTTCAGTGCCATTGTAACTGAACGGTCACTAAGCGAACTGTTGTAAGTCGAGGACTACCTGTTGTTATCACCCAATTCCCCTTGATGGGATGTAGACTTCCATTTTAGTTTTCCCTTTCCTTCCTTCCTTCCTTCCTTCCTTCCTTCCTTCCTTCCTTCCTTCCTTCCTTCCTTCCTTCCTTCCTTCCTCTCTCCCTTCCTTCCTTCCTTTCCCCCTACCTCCTTCCCTTCCTTCCTGGCACATGTAATTATTTGAGACTTTTCCTCCCAATGAATGGCTGATGATTAGACAGAGGTGCCCTAATTTAGTTGCATGGACCCACAGGACAAGTGGGGGCCAGTCCATCCCCTGCAGGTATTTCCTCTCCTCTGAACAGCTTATGGTCTGTAAAGGTAACAGAATAACAGAGTTAGAAGGGACCTTGGAGGTCTTCTAGTCCAACCCCCTGCTCAGTCAGGAGACCCTATATACCAAGGGTGTCAAACTCAAGGCCTGGGGGCCAGTTCCGGCCCACGGGGTGCTTAGATCTGGCCCGTGGGGCCGCCCTGGAAACAGCGAAGGACCGGCCCGCAGTGCCTCTGCCAGCGAAAACGGAGCTTGGGAGGGCTTGCATGGGGCCCTCCCGAGCTTTGTTTTCACTGGCAGAGGATTGCAGGAGGCCATCCCAGCTGAAAATAGAGCTTGCGAGGGCCGCGGGCGGCTCTCCCAAACTCTGTTTTCACTGGCAGAGGGTTGCAGGAGGCCGTCAGAGCCGAAAATGGAGCTCAGGAGCCCGTTTTCGCTGGCAGAGCACTTGGGCCACCACAGGCGGCCTTGACATGAGTGACATTGACCTGGCTACGCCCACTCCGGCCACCCCCACCCCCAAAGTCAAACACCACCCTGATGCAGCCCTCAATGAAATCGAGTTTGACACCCCTGCTATATACCACTTCAGAAAAGTGGTTGTCCAGTTTCTTCTTAAAAGCCTTTGGATCTCTTATTAAATCTATTCTTTTGTTGCCTGGGAAGAGTGAGCGCTTCCATCATCAGAAGAAATAAGAGGCAAAGATTCCGTCTTCCTTTTAAAGGAGAGTAGACATCTTTGAAGGGAATCCGGCTGTAAGGCGTGAAAGTTATACAGGTAGCCCTCAGCTTCGTTTAGTGACCTTTCGAACTGAAAAAAAGTGACTTACGGCCGTTTTTCACACTTAAGACTGTTACAGCATCCCCATGGTCACGTGATCAAAATTCAGAAGCTTGGCAACCAGCACATATTTATGACGATTGTCATGTCCCAGGTCATGTGATCACTTTTGGAGACTTGCGACAAAGTCAGTGGGGAAGCTACATTCACTTAACAACTGTCTTACTCCTTTAACAACTGTCTTGCTTAGCAGTGGATATTTTGGGTTTAATTTGGGTCAAAAGTTGAGGATTACTTATATCCGTGATGGTAAACCTATAGCACGCGTGCCACAGGTGGCACGCGGAGCCATATCTGAGGGCACGCGAGGCGTTGCCCTATGTCAGCTCCAGTGCGCATACGCGCACTGGCCAGCTGATTTTCAGCCTTGGGGAAGGCCATTTGCACCCTCCCCAGGCTTCAGGAGGCTTCCCTGAAGCCTCCGGAGTGCGAAACACGGCCCAACGGGCAAACCGGAAGTCCGTTTTCTGAACTTCCGGTTTGCTCGTTGGGCCGTTTTTCGCACTCCGGAAGCTTCGGAAGCTTCCCTGAAGCCTCCGGAGGGCGAAAAAGAGCCCAACGGGGGGGCGGAAGCCATTTTTCGCACTCCGGAGGCTTCAGGGAAGCCTCCTGAAGCCTCCGGAGGGTGAAAAACGGCCCAACGGGGGGGGGGGGCCATGCGCGGGGATGTGTGCATGCGCAGTGCAGCGCATGTGGGGGGGTTGTGTGCCGGCACGCTAGCGCGCGCACGCACTCCCATTTCTGGCACACAAGAAGAAAAAGGTTCGCCATCACTGACTTATATGAAGTGACTTATTGACTTATTTTCAGTGGCGATATACCACCCAGCATTTTGACTCAGTGGAAATCAGCAGCTGTGGAATGTTACTGCTTTTATGCCCTGTTTATGTATCTCCAGGAAGGTAGCCTAGAATCCCTAAATCGGCGGTTCTCAGCCTGTCGGTCGCGACCCTTTTGGGGGTCGAACGACCCTTTCACAGGGGTCGCCTAAGCACGCGCTAGCCCGCCATCTTGGTGACTGGCAACGTGCGGGGAGGGGGTCGCGGTGGCGGGGCGGGGGTCGCGGCATTGGGAAGGTTGAGAATCACTGCCCTAGATGGTTTTGGGATGTTACTCTTATTTTCCTCCCGTAAATCTGCTTTTATTTTACCCACCCCTCCTCTTCCTTACTGTATTTATATTGAGCTCTAATTTCACTCTTGAATCAGAATCAATCAGAATAGAGCTGGAAGGGACCTTGGAGGTCTTCTAGTCCAACCCCCTGCTCAAGCAGAAGACCCTATACTATTTCAGACAAGTGAGTGTCCAGCAGGGGTGAAATGCTCCCGGTTTGCTCTTACCTGTCAGTCGCCGTAGAGCCAGTCGCCAAGGTAGCGTGAGGCACCGCCCACCCACCCGGACACCGCCCGGACGCCGCCATTGAGTTCTTTTACCCTCTGCGAATGCACAGAACGCTTTGCGCATGTGCAGAGGGTAAAAGAACCAGAATGTCGGCGTCCGGGCGCCATCCGGGCGGGTGGGCGGCGCCTCGCGCTACCTTGGCGACCGGCTCTACGGCGACCAACAGGTAAGAGCGAACCAGGAGCATTTCACCCCTGGTGTCCAGTCTCTTCTTAAAAACTTCCAGTGATGGAGCACCCACAACTTCTGAAGGCAAGCTGTTCTCACTGTTAGGAAGTTTCTCCTTAATTCCAGGTTACTTCTCTCCTTGATTAGTTTCCATCCATTATTTCTTATCCTGTTCTCTGGTGCTTTGGAGCAGGGGTTTCCAACCTTGGCAACTTTAAGACTTGTGGACTTCAATTCCCAGAATTCTGGGAGTTGAAGTCCACAAGTCTTAAAGTTGCCAAGGTTGAAGACCCCTGCTTTGGAGAATAACTTGACCCCCTCCTCTTTGTGGCAGCTTCTCAAATACTGGAACACTGCTATCATGTCACCCCTAGTCCTTCTTTTCTCTAGACTGGCCATATTTTCATGTTTTCATATGCCTTCTCCCTTTGCACTTTGTATTCATAACTTTTAAGTTACAGAGACTAGTAGAGAGACCCAATCCCAAGGCCTTATTTTCTCTTTTTGATGAAGTGGTAGTTTCCTTTTATTTTCTCAGGAAGAATGGTTTCCTCCAGCGAAGTGACTGGGGAATTTTCATCACATGGTGCTTTTATTGGAAATGCAGACATGAGGGCTGTAGGGCAGTAGGAAGAGAGATGGGGAAAGGTTTCTTTAGGTTTCCTCAATAATTTTATGGGCACCATAAAGCTCCACATATAAGCATGTGGAAGACTAATCAGCTTCCTTTGGCATCATCATGGATTTTTAATTTTTTTTCCCCAACTCTCTTGACAATTTTTCAGAGGTGCCCTTCAAAAGGCAACTGGACTTTCTTGTTTGTTTGTTTTTTTTCCTTGAAAAGATTTAGCTTCTCATTCAAGAAGCTTCTTCGGTTCATTTCATTACATTCATTTCAGGCTTTCTATCCTGCAAGAATGTGCCTGACTTATTCTGTGCGGTAATTAAAACATATTAAAGGAGGCATCGTATTACCGTGTTTCCCCAAAAATAAGACCCTGTCTTATATTTTTTTGAACCCTGAAATAAGCGCTTGGCCTTATTGCCATGCACTCAAAAGCCCGATTGGACTTATTATCAGGGGATGTCTTATTTTGGGGGAAACAGGGTAGCTACTTTCAAAATGAGAGAAAGAGCAAATCTGAAAAAGTTGGTTTGTGGTATGGCTGAAGGATACCGGTTTGAGAAAGTGCTCATCCAATACGTTTCAGGATCACAGGATCCAATCCCATGCTTGTTTATTCAAAATAGGAATAACCCCTAATTACCACAGTAGAGTTATTCTATGTAAGTACGCATAGCATGGTAGCCTTGAAATTGAATATCACAAAGGGACCGATCACATATATATACGATTCCCTGTAAACAAAGGCTTTTTGGTAAGTTTCCTGCCTAAGTTTCATTGAACCCTGTTTTTTTAAACTGTAGGAACGTTTATGTGGAAAAATCTTGTGCCAAATATCCCAACCTTGTGTTCTTCTCTGATTGCCTGTTTTCAGCTTATTTGCCTCCTACCAGGAGGACCTAAGATTTGCTCATATTTTCATCTTATTAAGAGTCAGAATTTAAAAAAGCAATATTTTTGTTCCATTCACAGAGCGAAGGCATACATTTTGATTTCTTTTCTTGTCTTAATGAAAACTTGAAAAAAGCAGTTGATATATTTTCTTAATAAGTCTTATTGTTCAGCATGTAAGTTGTCACTGTCTCATGTATGCTAAATTTAAGCTAAGCTATAAGGTTTGCTGTTTGGAAGTGTGGAAGATACCAGAGTTGGCGCTACAGATAGCAAGTTTATGCTTGTATTTCCTACTGATGAAGACTTTCACCCAAGTTATTCTCTGGGTAGGTGATCAGAATATCACTCTGCATGTATATGCATTTTATTCTACATTTTTGCATGGTTATACATGTTGGAGTGGTACAATTTTGACTTGGTTCTTATTGTTAACTAAGCATAATTTGACCTCCATAAATCTGTTTGATTCTACTTTGGACAAAACCAATGCTGATAATTAAAGGCAATCCGTTGAGAAATTGATAAGAGGAATTACAAACAGCACCGTCATTGGTTAGGTAATAAACAGTCAATATTGTACTTAACTCTCGTATCTTCTGCACTTAAAACTTTTTTTTTTAATCGATCATGCAATGTCCGTTGAAGCCCAGTTGCACTGAACTCTGATGACTCGTGAAAGGGAGAAATAGCTTTCATTTTTCACGTTACTCAAACCTGCAAACCCCTCTCCAACCTCAAGTATTAACTTCGATATCGCTGCATGCCATATTTAGACAGTGAATATTGAAATTTTGATTTGTTAAGGCTTCTCCAACACTTTGTAGTCATCAGGGTTTATTGCAAAATCATCGTTTTCCATCCTCACCAACCCCATGCCTTCTCATATTTAACCATTCATTTATCCTTTTAAGTAAAATGCTGTCATTTTTGAACTGCAAATTTTCAGAAAACAATGTTTGGAAGAAGTTAGATTTGACTCCTTTTGTGTACCTTTCTTTAGTATAAATTGCAAAATTGATTTCAGATGTTCTATGCATAACTTGTCTCAGAGTCTTACCTGCCAAACATTTTAAAAGGGAAGGGTAAACTGTGGATTAAAATTTTGATTCTTTTTTTTTTAATTCGTCAGCTAGATGGAATGTCAATGTTTATAGGTTCCATGTCCAAATATCTTTTTTCTTGAGGGAAGGCTCTTTGAGGAAGTACAGGTAGTCCTCGACTTACAACAGTTCATTTAGTGAACGCTCAAAGTTATGACAGCACTGAAAAAAGTGATTTATGACTGTTTTTCGCAGTTACAACCGTTACACCATCCCCACCAAAATTCAGACCCTTGGCAACTGACTCATATTTATGACGGTTGCAGTGTCCCGGGGTCATGTGATCCCGTTTTGCAACCTTCTGACAAGCAAACTCAATGGGGAAGCCAGAGTCACTTAACAACTAGATTACTAACTTATCAACTGCAGTGATTCACTTAACAACTGAGGTAAAGAAGGTCGTAAAATGGGGTGAAATTCATTTAACAATTGTCTCACTTAACAACAGAAATTTTGGGCTCAATTGTGGTCGTAAGTCAAGGACTACCTATATAAGAGCCCTGGTGAAACAGTTCGTTAGAATGCAGTATTGCAGGCAAACTGCCCACTGCCAGCAATTCGATCCTGACCGGCTCAAGGTTGACTCAGCCTTCCATTCTTCTGAGGTCGATAAAATGACGACTCAGATTGTTAGGGGCAATCGGCTGACTCTGTAAACCGCTTAGAGGGGGCTGTAAACCAACATGGAGAGATATATAAGTCTAAGTGCTGTTGCTATTGCTATGGCTGTCATGCTATGAGCCGCGGTGGTGCAGTGGTTAGAGTGCAGTACTGCAGGCTACCTCTGCTGACTGCCGGCTGCCTGCAATTTGACAGGTCAAATCTCACCAGGCTCAAGGTTGACTCAGCCTCCCATCCTTCCGAGGTGGGTAAAATGAGGACCCAGATTGTTGGGGGCAAGAGGCTGATTCTGTAAACCGCTTAGAGAGGGCTGGAAAGCACTATATCAGTCTAAGTGCTATTGCTATTGCTATCCTCTACTGGTAACAGAGAAAAGACTTTGGTTTGAACCAGTAGATCTTCAGGCTTCAAGCTCTTTTCCTATAATACAGTTTATTCTTCTATCATCTCTAGTTATATCAGAATGAAGCTTACCTTGCATGCAATACAACAGCTATTCTAATGTTAAGTGTTGTTTTTAAACAGGCAGTCTTCAACTTACAATAGTTCGGTTAGTGACCATTCAAAGTTACAACAGCACTGAAAAAACGGACTTACGACCGTTTTTCATATTTATAACCTTTGCAGCATCCCCATGGTCACGTGATCGAAATTCAGATACTTGGTAACTGACTCATATTTATGACGGTTGCAGTGTCCCGGAGTCATGTGATCCCCATTTGCGACCTTCTGACAAGCAAAGTCAATGGAGGAAGCCGAATTCACTTAACCAACTGTGTTACTAACTTAACAACTGCAGTGATTCACTTAACAAATGTGGCAAGAAGGGCCATAAAATGGGGCAAAATTCACTTAACAACTGTCTCGCTTAGCAACAGAAATTGTGATCGTAAATCGAGGACTACCTGTTCTGAATCAATACGAACCCAACACTGTGCGTCTTTAACATGTAGGGAATTCCCTAAAATGTTTGGCAGAGGCATTTCCCAGCTTTGCGCTGGGAGCTGTTTTATGTGAGGACACCAAGGAAACTATGAGCAAATGTTATTACTACCATCTCCAAATTCCTTTAAGCGACAACTAAGTGAGGGTGTGTTCTCTCGACAGCAAGAGGCTTCCTCTTTCATTATCTACAAAACAGTTTTATTAAGTCCTTAGAAGGGTAAGGGTTATACAGTTGAGACAGCTGCTGGTTTCAAATATACATTTAAAGAGGCAGGAGATGAATTTATGGAAGTGATTATAAACCATTGTTAAGGATGATGATTCATTGCCAATTGCTGGAGAGCAACAGCGGAGGAGGGCCACGAGCTCTTATCCGGCATGTGTGCTTCCAAAAATGAACTTGATCATGGTGGAAAACAAGAATGCTGGACTTTCTGATCCATTTTATATTCCTTTCTAGTCAAGTGATCAATTTGATTAACTGGTGTGCCCATAAATTAGAAGTATCCAGCTTTGGCGACTTTACGATTTGTGGACTTCAACTCCCAGAAGTTGGGAGTTGAAGTCCATAAATCATAAAGTCGCCAAGGTTGGACATCCCTGCTTTAAATGCTTCCGACTTCTTAACAGTACACATATTCCTATAACATAAGGCCTTATGCTTCAGATAAAGAAGAACGTGTGATAATGGGACCTGTGTAAATCGGGGACTATCCTAAGCTGAGCACTGATTCCTCAAATGGGTTGATGAAACCTCAAAGTGATTGATGGCCTCTACTGATGTGATGGTTAGGAAGTCTCAAGTCCACATTAAGTAACATTGGGAATAAAAATGGTAAAGGTTTCCCTTGTCCAGTCGTGTCCGACTCCAGGGGACGTTGCTCATCTCCATTTCTTAGCTGAGGGAGCCAGCGTTGTCCGAAGACACTTCCGTGGTCATGTGGCCGGCATGACTATACGCCGAGGTGCATGGAACGCTGTTCACTTCCCACCAAAGTGGTACCTATTTATCTACTCGCACTTGCATGTTTTCAAACTGCTAGGTTGGCAGGAGCTGAGGTAGGAACGGGAGCTCACCCCGTTGCACGGCACTCGGATGTCGAACTTGATCCATCAGCTTTCTAGCTGACAAGTTCAGCTTTCTAGCTGACAAGTTCAACCGCTGAGCCATTGCAACCCTTGAGATTAAAAATCACCCCCTCAGCCTAATTTCCTTTATAGGATTGTTCTGAAAATAAAATTGGAGAAAAAAATGTACTGTATTCCATTGGGAATTCCTGGAGAATAATGTGCATCCAAATAGACTTAATTTTGAATTTGGTTCAGATATGATTGATATAATTTGGCAACCCAGACTATCTCCATGTTTGCAATGCTCACTTCCTTCCTTCACTTCCTGATACACTGAGATAGCCCTGGTGAGCCAACAGCAATGGCTTCCAAATGAGCAAAGTGTGATTTTTTTTGTGTGCAAACTGTAGTTTTAAGCCCATTTCAAACTGAAGTTTCCAGTTCCAATTTTGAAATAAACTATGACAAATGGGAACACAAAATATGCCTCATTTGGACAGGAAGGCAATTTTCTGGGCAAATTCCCAGAAACTAAAAGATGCAGAAGAGAAGAATACATGATGTTAGAACATATTTCTGACAGCGAATTTGGCCGTATCTGAATTGGGCCATTGACTGTGCTTCACAAAACCAGTGCCTTTTTATTTAATTTCTCTCCTCCTTTTGTATTAAAAGATAATCATTACCAGCGCGGCTAGTTTGGGAATAGGCCTGTTATGTGTTCTGCTTCAAAATTTCATCTGGAATTTTGTTTTATAGTCCTTCCATACTAAACAACAAATACTGCAACTTGAAAAAAAATGGGATCAAATTCTTATGTAAGGGTGCATAGATGAATGACCTGAAAAATGCTGATTTGCTCGTTATTTGTCTTTTAAGACTGTAAGATGTCAGATTGACCATATGAAGTGTTTAATATCGGGGTTCTGTTTTTCTAAACGTAACACTCTAAAACCAAAATAGCAGGCAGTGTAGTCACGTATCTGAATATATTCAGTATGGACATATATTTGAAATTTATTCGATTTAACCAGCCATTTTCCAAACAGATATGCCTACACCATCTTTTAAAAAAAAATAGAAATCATCTTATCTAATTCCCGTGACAGAATTAGGGATCTATGATTTGATGGGAAGGACAGCTGTCTGTTTCATGTATTCATTTTCTAAGTTTTTATGTTAAGCATTTTATTCATGTGTATCATTGCAACAGTTCATATTGAATGTGCCGTTTATTTTGAAATGCTCACGTGTTGGGTTCACAGCCAAGGCAGTAGATCTTTTTCTGTGTGTATCTCATGCGGTGTCGTCACTGATCTCCCTAGGTTTCCTTTCCTTTCCAGATGGACCTCCCGTCGTGCCCCATTACGATATCTCGGACACAAACTCTGACCCAGAAGTGGTGAATGTGGACAATCTTTTGGCAGCCGCAGCCGTTCAAGAGCACAACAGCTCCGTCGCTAACCAGAACCCTGAGCCTACTTGGAGGACGAGAGGGTTGCTGGAAGAGCTGAATGCCGAGACAAGTGGGTAGAATGCATTTCATTGGTCTTGCTAGGATCTGGTGCTTCCTCTCGACGTTTACTTCTCTTTCTATGTGGAATCACACGATCCCGACCTAGCTCCTCTACTAATACCGTGTTTCCTCGAAAATAAGACCCTGTCTTATATTTTTTGGAACCCCGAAATAAGCGCTTGGCCTTATTTTTGGGGAGGTCTTATTATTTTGGGGCGCGTGGAGCAAGATGGGGTTCCTCTTGCCGTCTTACCTGATTTCTAGCTCTGTCTCCCTAACCGTAACCATAGGAAATGGCAGGGACCGGTTGCGCATGCATTTAAATATTTTCGGGGGAGGGCTTATTTTCGGGGGATGTCTTATTTTTGGGGGGGAACATGGTGCCTGCGCAGAAAGACATCTGCCTACCTGCGGTACAGGCAGTCCTGGACCAAATTTCTGTTGTGAAACGAGACAGTTGTTAAATGAATTTTGACCCATTTTACGACCTGTCTTGCCACAGTTGTTAAGTGAATCCCTGCAGTTGTTAATGTCAGACGTTGTGGAAATCAGGAATTTCAGGCAGTTCAAATGAATACAGGTAGTCCTCTACTAACATTATAATAAGCATTGAAGCTTATTTCTTATTTCTGCCACATATCATCCTGCTTTGTTTCTAGGGCTTCGGAGCTTTCTCACTAAGGAGACTCATTAGTGTAGCTAATGAGAAGAAAACTATCGTTTCAGGAGACAGTTTGTTTTAAATTGATATTTCAGTGGCTCGGTTGAATTTTATATTTGTAAGCCACACTACGTACAAAGTAGGGGGAAAAAAGACAGGCTGGGAATTTATTTAAATTAATGCTGAGGCTACCGCTGCTCTGAGCTGTATTTTTGGATTATGACTTCCCCATCAGCGGAAGAGAAATGCAATAAATATCTCTTCTTTTCAAAATGTAATACAATCCGACAATGTTCAATTTGCACTGGATGCAGGAATACGGTTAAAACACCATTCTGCTTTGTAGCAAATTCTTTTTAAGAATTGCTTGCGGTACATAAATGTAGTTACCACCTGATACTTGTCCGCTGCTATGTTTTTCAGACAGCCGCATCAATCTGCTGTTCTCTGTTGTCTGGAGACTCAGATATAGAAGAAGGAACATGGGTTTAGAGCTTGCATTGATCACTTTCTCAAATAGAAGTTCCCTGGTCCTCCCCAGCCACTTTTCACTTAATGACCGATGCGCCTTGGGTTTGCGACAGCAACTGGGATCGTCTTGCTAAGAGACACAGTCGCATGATGTCACACTTTATGGCAATTCTGGTCCCAGTTGCCATCGTAACCTGAGGGCTATCTGTATTAGGTATGTTGGCTGCCTTGATAAATATATTAAATATCTTATATTAAGTATAATAGACAGTCCTTGACTTACAACCATAATTGAGCCCCAAAGTTCCATTGCTAAGCAAGGCAGTTGTTAAGTGAGTTTTGCCCCCATTTTACAATCTTTTTTTTTTTTTGCCACAACGGTTAAGCAAATCACTACAGTTGTTAAATGAATCATGTGGTCGTTAAACAAATCCGGCTTCTCCCATTGAGTTTGCTTGTCAGAAGCCGGCTGGGAAAATCACACTGTGACCGTCATATATACATGCCGGTTGCCAAGTGCTCGAATTTTGATGGTGTGACCATGGGGATACTGCCACAGTGGTGTGTGTGAACATCGGTCATAAGTTACTTTTTTCAGTGTCATTGTCAAGAGCCCTAATGGCACCGTGCTTAAAGTGCGGTATTAGACTTAGAGACTTAGAATAACTTTATTGTCACTTTGAATGTACACTAATCGGCGTACATTAAAATGAAATTTCGTTGCATACAGCTCTCAAAGGGTCACCACCTCCAATATACCCTACATAAACAAGACAAGATAGATAGATGATAGATAGATGATGATAGATAGATAGATAGATAGATAGATGATAGATAGATAGATAGATAGATAGATAGATAGATAGATAGATAGATAGATAGATGATAGATAGATAGATAGATAGATAGATAGATAGATAGATAGATAGATAGATAGATAGATAGATAGATAGATAGGAGAGAAATATATAAATAAAAAGATAGATAGAAATATAAATAAATAGATAAATAGATAGATAGATAGATAGATGATAGATAGATGATAGGTAGATAGGTAGATAGGTAGATAGATGGTAGATAGATAGATAGGTAGATAGGTAGATAGATGGTAGATAGATGGTAGATAGATGGTAGATGATAGATAGAAAGAAAGAAAGAAAGAAAGAAGAAAGAAAGAAAGAAAAAGAAAGAAAGAAAGAAAGAAAGAAAGAAAGAAAGAAAGAAAGAAAGCAAGAAAGAAAATTATTGCTGACAAAACTCTGCCCACAGCCTGGAGTTCGATCCTGACATGGTCCAGGGTCGACTCAGCCTTCCATCCTTCCGAGGTCAGTAAAATGAGGACCCGGATTGTTGGGGGCAATATTCAAATAATGCTTCTACAATGTAAACTGCCCAGAGAGTGCTGTAAAGCACCGTGGGGCGGTATATAAGCCTCAATGCTATTGGTGTTGCTAATGTCTATTGTAACTTCAAACAAATGGCTGTAAATCTAGGACAACCTGTAGTGGCAGTGTTGATGCAACAATGTATGTAATACAAGTTGGGATACTCCTTTGAGTACGAAGATATCATGAAGAACGGCTGCAGGTTTTGGGTCTGGCTAGTCTAAAGAAAAGAAGGACTAGGGGTGACATGATAGCAGTGTTCCACCAGTATTTGAGGGGCTGCCACAAAGAAGCGGGGGTCAAATTATTCTCCAAAGCACCGGAGGGCAGGACAAGAAACAAGGGTTGTAAACTAATCAAGGAGAGAAGCAACCTGGAATTAAGGAGAAATTTCCTAACAGCGAGGACAATTAACCAATGGAACAGCTTGCCTCCAGAAATCGTGGGCGCTCCATCACTGGATGCTTTTAAGAAGAGTCTAGACCAGGGGTGTCAAACTTGATTTCATTGAGGACCGCATCAGGTTTGTGTTTGACCTTGGAGGGCTGGGGGGCTTGGGGGGGCGTGGCCCGGGGGCATGGCCAGCTCAGTGTCACTCATCGAGGTTCTGTTTTTGACTGCGACGGCCTCCTGCAGCCCTCTTCCAGCGAAAACAGAGCTCGGGGAGGCCGTGCGTGGCCCGCCCAGGCTCTGTTTTGGCTGGAAGAGGCACCGCGGGCTGGTCCTTCACTGTTTCCAGGGTGGGCCCGTGGGCCAGATTTAAGCACCCCGGCCTTGAGTTTGACACCCCTGGTCTAAACAGTCTCTTACCTGAAATGGTATCGGTTCTCCTGCTTTGAGCAGGGGGTTGAACTAGAAGACCTCCAAGGTCCCCTCCAGATTCCATTCCATTCCATTCTATTCTATTCTATTCTATTCTATTTTCTATTCTATTCTGAATTGGTTTTGCACTGTTTTAAAACTAGCCCTGCGGTTTGCAGCTGTGCTGTATTGAGTAGGATCTTTGATTTACATGAGCAGTGAAGCTGTTCCAGCCGCTGAGTCTTTAGTTGGCTGATGCCTGTTGGTTTCTTTCCCATAGATCATCTGGATGCTGAGTTCCTGGCAAGCCACAAACTTCCCACCAGCCACTCCCAGGTCAATGAAGAAATTAACGTTGCCTCCTCTGATAGCGAAGTGGAGATTGTGGGAGTTCAAGAGCATGCAAGGTGCTTATTAGGTTTTTCCCGTTTGCTTCTGGTTTTTAGCTCTGACTATAATTAAAAAGCTGGAATAAGTTTTCAAAATGAAGAACATTAGGCTTTGGGGGTTATGTTCTCATTGCCTGCAGGTGGCTTTTCCCAAAGGTGCTTTTTCAAAAGGCAGCTGGACTTCCTTTGTTTTTCCTTGAAGACGTTTCGCTTCTCATCTAAGAAGCTTCTTCAGTTCTGAAGAAGAGTCAGAACTGAAGCAGCTTCTTGGATGAGAAGCGAAACGTCTTCAAGGAAAAACAAAGGAAGTCCAGCTGCCTTTTGAAAAAGCACCTTTAGGTTCTTCATGTTCTGACCTATCCTTGAAGACGTTTCGCTTCTCATCTAAGAAGCTTCTTCAGTTCTGAAGAAGAGTCAGAACTGAAGCAGCTTCTTGGATGAGAAGCGAAACGTCTTCAAGGAAAAACAAAGGAAGTCCAGCTGCCTTTTGAAAAAAGCACCTTTGGGGCAACCACGACCTGAATGATTGAGAATCTCCACAGACACGGCAGATGGCTTGTTTCTTTTCAGATTAATTTCAGATGTAGAAGCAGCATTTATCTAGCAGTTTTTTAAAACATGGAATTCTGGGCTTAAGAGAGTATATAAAAGCTGCATGGCAGTTGTGACAAGCTGTTTAAACCTTAAACCATCAAGTCAAAGCAGAGTCACCCTACAAGGAGAGAAGTGCAAGGAGTATAAAGAGATCTTTTTTTTGAAACAGGAACCAAGTCTCTCAAGCAGCAGGGGGACAGAGAATCCCAGACATAGGGAGAAGTGAGATGAAGGCAGAGAAAACCACTGAGCTGCCAAAAGGAAAACCGAGCAGCAAGAGTGAAGAACTCTATGAGCACAGGTGCCAAAACAAGCTATTCCTCTGTTTTCCGGTTAAAGCCAAACTTGCAGAATCGTGTTCATTCTCCGCATAGCACAGGGGTCTCCAAACTTGGCAACTTGAAGACTTGTGGACTTCATCTCTCAGAATTCCCTGGCTGGTTGGGGAATTCTGGGAGTTGAAGTCCACAAGTCTTAAAGCTGCCAAGTTTGGAGATGCCTGCCATAGCAGGTCTTAACCATTAAAGGTTAAGCTTGAGTCAGGTCAACTAATTAACTAAGGTTAAGCTTTTTGGGTTGTGCTTTTGTTGCCTGCAGAAGGCTTTTCCCAAAGATGCTTTTTTCAAGAGGCAACTGGACTTTCTGGTTTTTCTTTGAAGACGTTTCGCTTCACACTAAAGTGACAGGTCAAGGTAGTTGTGATAATGATAACTCAAATAAGCAGGGGATCGTGGTCCGAGATGAACAACTTAATTCGGAAAGGGGAAAGTGTGAATCAGGTATTACACATCAGTCACACAAGAGCAGCAAGGTATCCAAAAAGAGAAGCCACCTTCTGGTTGGTGATTCAATTGTAAGGGATGTAAATTTAGGAAAGGATATGGAGGTTTTGAAAGAGGTCAGGTGTCTGCCATGTGCTACTGCCAGCAGAGACAAAAGGCGTATTCTTAAGATAGTGAAGAATGCCAGTAAGGACTGTGACGTTGATGCTATTATACATCTTGGCACAAATGATCTGTCCCCAAAAGATGTACTTTCTGTGCAGAATGATTTCCAGAGCTTGGGGTATGAAGTATAGGTTGTAGGCTTATCTGTTCAGAGGTTTTACCATTATATAAGGAACAAAAAGGGAAAGGCCAGTGTGTAGCAGAGTTTAATGTGTGGCTAAAGGAGTGGTGTAAAAGGGAAGGCTTTGGTTTTATTAGTCATGATGTCTGCAGCTGGTCCAATGAAAAACTGTACAAAAGAGATGGTTTGCATCCATCAAAGAATGTGATTGAATTGCT
>QLTV01003658.1:1900097-1905097 GCA_003457575.1 Thermophis baileyi
CTAATGCCCACATTTATTTGTATCCATTTCATGTATTAACAAACATGTTTATACTTATATCTGTTATCTTATACATGCTTAAATAAATAAATAAAATAAATAAAAATAAAAATAAAAATTTATGACGGTTGCAGTGTCCCGGGGTCACGTGATCCCCTTTTGCGACCTTCTGAGAAGCAAAGTCAACGGGGAAGCCAGATTCGCTTAATAACCGTGTTACTAACCTAACACCTTCAGGGATTCACTTAACAACTGTGGCACGAAAGGTCGTAGAACAGGGCAAAACTCACTGAACAACTGTCTCGTGCAGCAACAGAAAATTTGGGAGTCGATTGTGGTTGTAAGTTGAGGCCTACCTGTATTATGTTGAAACAAATGCTTGCATTTTTTGTTGTATCTCCGTGTGACTCAAATGGCCAATGCCCTTGGCATTCTTTGCAGCTGTAGAAACCACAAAATAGGAAGGAAAAATGAAAGCAATAATACAGCAAAGAAAACATGAATGAAAAATAGAAGACAGCGATGCGAGGTGGGAAAGTGGAGATGAATTGTTTTCAGTGACGGAAAAGACTCTGTTTGGCTTAGTTGGATGCAATGAAGGCACCAAGCAGGTCTTCTGAGGAAAGGCGTTGCGAGTCAGAGAACTGCTAAGAAAAAAAGCCTTCCTAACGGGTGAAATGCAGCCGGCTCTATCCGGCTCGCGAGAGCCGGTAGGGCCGGCTGCCGAAGTTCGGAGAGCCGGTAGCACCGGCGGCGGGAGGCTCCACCCCCCCCAAACCGGGACGTCATCACGTCTCAGTTTTGACCCTCTGCACGTGCGCAGAAGGCTCTGCGCATGCGCAGACAATGGCGCGTGCGTGCGTACGCACGCACACACATTAGCGAGCCAGTAGGACAGGTAAGTACATTTTTGCCCCTGCTTCCTAAGATTATATTTATTTTTAAGAACATTTATATGGCCGCCCAACTTAGTCACAGTGACTCCGGGCAGCTTGCAAAGATAAAATCATAATCATCGTCATCATCATCATCATCATCATCATCTTTTAATGACCCCATAATCCCTTGTGGGGTGGAGTCTGGGCAACTGAATGGAGCTGAGTGTTTACTGGCCGGATGCCCTTCCTGTCGCCAGTGCGGAGTTTGTTCAGCAGATATATTCTCATTGTGCCCAGAGAGAGAAATATCTGTCTCTACCTAGGATCGAACTCACAGCCTCCTGATTGTGAGGCGAGAGCTCCACCTCTAGGCCACCACACCACTCCCTTGCAAAGATAAAACCCCAGTACAAAAACCAATAATTCTTCACCCCCTGATGACCCCCTAATACTTGATGGGTTCGGTACCAACCTGGGATCTCCAGGCCTGCTGGCCAAGCCATGTCTTAAGGATCTTTTTTGGAAGAGTGTCAAGGTGGGGATCAGTCTTATCTCCGCAGGGATGATGTTCCACAAGAAGGGAGCAACCATGGAGACCAGGGGTGAAATCCAGCAGGTTCTGACAGGTTCTGGAGAACTGGTAGCAGAAATTTTGAGTAGTTCAGAGAACCAATAGTGGAAATTGTGAGAAGTTCGGAGAACCGGTAGCGGAAATTTTGAGTAGTTCGGAGAACCGGCAAATACCACCTCTGGCTGGCCCCAGAGTGGGGTGGGAATGGAGATTTTGCAGTATCCTTCCCCTGCCACGCCCACCAAGCCACGCCCACCAAGCCACACCATGCCCACCAAGCCATGCTCACAGAACTGGTAGTAAAAAAAATTTGAATTTCACCACTGGTCAGGTTGATATGGCTGGGCAAAGAACACCAGAAGATCTTGAGGCTGGAACAGGCTGAGGCCACATCTAATCTGGAACTCAAACAGATGCAATCAGAAAAGAAACGACCATGGACAAATGGACAAATGGACAATCGGCCTCTTCTGCAGCTATTCCCTAGCAGCTGATCTTCAAGGCAGGCCATCTGTGGTTTTATGGGGGGGGGGGTAAACAGCCATCAAGTTGAATAGCCTCTTCCCCAGAGAACATCTGTTGCTTCTTGCTGTGAATCCTGAGATATTTCATGGCACCAATTGGTCCCTTCACACACTGCAGTGCTTCCTTTTGTTGTCATGTGACTTAGCTTTCCCCCATTCTATTAATGCAGAGCAACACCTATTTTGAGAGCCATTATCATCAAATGAATAACACCGTATATCTGTAGAAAAGCAGGAGGAATCAGGAGAGTATATCAATAGATGGAGGGAGGGAGGCTCCAGGATGTTGGCTTGCAAGGGAGATGGATATAGAGCAGTGTTTCTCAACTTCAACGATTTAAAGATTCTTGGACATCAACTCCCAGAACTCCATGGGGCTGGCCTGGGGAATTCTGGGAGTTGAAGTCCACGTATCATTAAATAGTGCTCTACACCAGGGTTCTCCAAGCTTTGCAACTTTAAGACTTGTGGACTTGTTCCGCATTTCAGTTTTTGCTGAAAGAAAATCAAAAATATGGGTATGATGAGAACTGGGCCTCAACGGCAATCTCAATTTTTGAGATTCAGAGAACAGCCTGGTTTATTTCCGTTGAGTAAGACTTACTAGGTTGAGTAGAATAGATTTTAACAGAGCGTGCATAATTTCTTCCCTTGTGACAAGAGAAGTTAAAGCTGCTTATTCTTGGTTGGATTGAGCTTTCGTTAGCTCCCCATTACAGCAACCCAGCCGTAGAACAAAATTGCCAAATACAATATTTTTCATTCTGATTTTTTTCCCTTGGATTTCGATTGGGAAAAATATATATAGGAAAATTGACATGGAAAAAAGAAATATGTCAACACCAGGGGTGGGTTCCAACTTACCTCGCTGCCGGTTCGCTCCCTCCCGCGCCGCGTGGGCGCGCCACAAAAAATCCAAAAAAATTCAAAAAACAAAACAAAACAAACAAAGCCGAAAAAAAGATGGCGACTCCATGCACAGTGCCGGAAATCGGCTTCTGGGCATGCTCAGAAGGAAAAAAAAATTCAAAAAAATAAAATAAAAAAATTAAATAAAAAAAAACAAAAAACAAAAACAAACAAAAAAACCCCCAAAACAAACAAACAAACAAACAAACAAACAAACAAAAAACATGGCGACCGCATGCACAGTGCCAGAAGTCGGCTTCTGGGCATGCTCAGAAGGAAAAAAAAATTTAAAAAAATATTCAAAAAAAAGATGGCGGCCCCCACGGACCGGCACCGACCGATTCGTTTCGGTGATGTCATTGTGACATCACCAGTGGGCCGCTACCGGTTTGGGAGAACCGGTCCAAACCGGGAGGAACCCACCCCTGTGTCAGGCCAAAGCCATATTTTATTAGAGACTTTGGCCTGCCACACTTTTCTTTTGAGAATGTAGTTTTGTTGTGGGAATTTGGGAGGGGCTGTTGCATGAGGGATGTAGACATGTAGCCATAACAAATTCCTTTAGATTCTCAAGATTCTCAAGGTCAGCCTTTGTCCAGCACCAGCCCGGAAGCTGAGGGGCGTAACTGACACATTGGCAGAAGGCGACTGGCTAATATCATGAACTTGTGGGTGTGGGGACAAAGGGCTTGATCTTTCAACAGGGTGGAGAAACCCTGGGAGCATCAGATTCGGGTTTCTCACAGCCGTGCCAACATGGCTCTGTTAATAAATTGGAACTTTGAGGAATGCTTTGCCTCGGACTCTGATTTAATCTTGGATGCTATTTGGAACCCTGACACCCTGGTCAATACAGTGTGACCTATTAGACTTTGAAAGATGTATCTTGACTGGCTATCAGAGAACTAAAGGTGTAATTTAATATTTCTAAGTATGAATTAGCACTATTTGTAGGTTCTCACAACTTCCTTGACCAAGTTTGCTAAACACTTAGCCAGGGCACTCACATAAAATGCTAAGCTATTTTAGGATTAACTTCAGTGTTGGATGATCCTATACCCATGATGGCGAACTTATGGCATGCGTGCCACATGTGGCACACAGAGCCCTCTCTGCGGGCACGCGAGCCGTCACCTCAAATCAGCTCCACCACGCATGTGCGTGTACCTCCTGCCGGCCAGCTGATTTTTGGGTGTCTGCTGCGCATGCGCAGGGGGTCGTGCGCAGAGGTGGGTTCCTATCGGTTCTAACTGGTTCTTTAGAACCGTTAGTAACTCTGCAATAACGTCACGGAGCCGGTTCTGTTGGTGTCTCTGTGGGCGCCGCCATCTTGGATTTTGCTTCTGCGCATGCGCAGAAGCTATTCTTTTTATTGCTTCATGTGCGCGCATGCGCGGCGCGACCCTTAGCAAACCGGCAGCAAAAGGATCCAGAACCCACCCCTGGTCATGCACACATGCGCGGGGGCGCACGGGGGGTGTCACGCATGCATTGCATTATGGGTGCAGGCACGCACGCATGTGCTGTCGCATTCGCGCACGCTTTCGGCACGCAACAACAAAAAGGTTAGCCATCACTGACCTATACCATTTGTTTACATCTGTGTGCTCTGCATACTCAGAAAATAATTTAATTTGGTCCTTAGGGGAAGCATGTTGTGTGAATACAGGCAATGTTTCAGATGATGCTGTGGACTTTGGAAAGTTTGTGTGGGCTACAATCAGGGCTCTACTTAACCTATCCGAAAGCCCTGGAGTTTTAAGTGATATACCTTTGATAGAAAAGGATAAACAGCCCTAACTTTTAAAAGTCAGTCAGTCAGTCAGCCTCTCTCCCTCACTCTCTCACTTTCTCTGTCTCTCGGTTTCTCTCTTCCCACTCTCTCCTCTCTCCCTCCCTCCCTCTCTCTCCTTCTTCTTCCTCCTCTTCTTCTTCCTCTTTCTTCACTCTTTCACCTTCCTTTGCACCCCCAGCCACCTCTCTCTCTCTCTTCTCTCCCCCCCTCCCCCCCTCTCTCCTTCTTCTTCCTCCTCTTCTTCTTCCTGTTTCCCGTCTCTTTCCTTTGCACCCCAACCACCTCTCTCTCTTTCTCTCCCTCCCTCCCTCCCTCCATCTCTC
>QLTV01003658.1:1910097-1917168 GCA_003457575.1 Thermophis baileyi
AGCCGGTTGGGAAAGTCACCGACGGTGCCCGCAAAACGCAGATTTTCATTATCACATAATAACGATCTATCTGATCTGCCAAATGAGACAACGTCGGGGAAAAAAATCGGCCAACTATCTTGGACGGATTGAATGAGTAGAACCATGTTTATACATGTTTGATTATTTCTGTTTGTGTTTAATTTCTCAATTTCCTGGCTAGGGCAAAACATGGAAAAAAAAGTCGCAATGCTTTTTTTTTTTTTTTTTAAATAAAGATGATTCTCAAAAAATGCCAAGCGGATATTTTTATTTCTGCAGCTACAGAAGGAATTTTTCACCTGTTATTAATAACTGACAAATCTGGAGATGGAAAAATAATTGAAACGGCGCAAAGAACCTTTCCAGAGAAAAAGCAGAGAAGGAAGGGAGAAAAAAAATCCATTTCTAATTAAAACTCTTTTTGGAATTCCAAGGAGTCAAAATTATAATTACTGGTCCTGGAAGCTGTCCAGACATTAATAGAGTCCCTTTAACCTTGGAGAAACCTTACAGGAGATTTTTTAATTATGTGCAGTTTAGACATCGAGAATTTAGATGCATTGCAGAAAGTAAAGTTTCTCTTTGAGTTTGAAGAGGGGAGAATGAGGAAGGGAAGAAGTCTTGGTGCAAGGTCTAGATTTAGAGCCAGAGGACAATATTATAAGTAGTTCTCAACTTATGTCCGGTCACTTAACAACTGTTTGAAATTATGACAGACCTCCCTGGAGCTACTTATGACCCAAATTTGAAGTTCTGATGGTTGTCCCCATAATCACGTGACTGCATTTTTGGAGCTGGGCAATCAGATTTTGGAAAAAGTTCAAAGAAGAGCAACTAAGATGATTAAAGGCCTGGAGACTAAAACATATGAAGAACGGTTGTAGGATTTGGGTTTGGCCAGTCTAGAAAAAAGAAGGACTGGGGCGGGGGACATGATAGCAGTATTCCAGTATTTGAGGGGCTGCCACAAAGAAGAGGGGGTCAACTTATTTTCCAAAGCACCAGAAGGCAGGACAAGAAACAATGGATGGAAACTAATCAAGGAGAGAAGCAACCTGGAATTAAGGAGAAATTTCCTGACAGGGAGAACAATTAATCAATGGAGGAGCTTGCCTTCAGAAGTTGTGGGTGCTTCAATCCTGGAGGTTTTTCATAAGAGATTGGATAACCATTTGTCTGAAGTGGTGTAGGGTTTCCTGCCTAAGTAGGGGGTTGGACTAGAAGACCTCCAAGGTCCCTTCCAACTCTGTTATTCTATTCTAACTGTGAAAAACGGTCGTACGTTACTTTTTTCATTGTCATTGTAACTATGAACTAAATGAACTGTTGTAAGTCAAGGACTTATGCAGGCCTTAGCTCACACCACATTGTAATTTTTAGAAGTGCAATATGTGAAAATGTGGGTAAATACCTAGGTGTTAATCAGATCTTCTGTACATATAAACTGTAATTAGATAAATGTAATTTTAAGTAAGATTAAATAAAACTGCTTACTCTGGGATTCCTCACTTCTAAGCTTTGACAATTTTGAGGAGGATAAATTCCATCTTGGGAAAAAGCAACCCTAAAACATTGCCTCTGGCTTCGTCATCAGAAAAACAGTCAACGTGGTTACTGAATTAATCCATTTTCTGAGTCCGCACAATACTTTCCCCTGAATCTTGAACTAATGAAGCAGGTTGAATTCACAAGCTGCAAAAAGACTGATCAAAGTTAATACCAATTTTACCATGAGGTGAAAATACAACTGCAAAACCTTTCATGGATGTGCAGGTAGACCTCAGCTTATGACCGCGATGGAGCCGAAAATTTCTGTTGCTGAGCAAGACAGGTAAGTGAATTTTGCCCTATTTTATGACCTTTCTTGCCACAGTTGTTAAGTGAATCACTGCAGTTGTTAGTAACACGGTTGTGAAGTGAATCGGGCTTCCCCACTGAACTTTACTCATCAGAAGGTCTTTACTCACGTGCACGCCTTCCACGCATGTGCCCGGCCTCGAAAACATGCCTAAATATGATGGCATAGAGCAGGGGCGGGCGGGCCCACCCACGATTTCCACTACTGGTTCGGGTGAACCGGTCCAAACCGGCTGAATAGCACCTCTGCACCAGAGGTGGGTTCCTACCGGTTCGGACCGGTTCTATAGAACCGTTAGTAATGTGGTGGCGTGGGTCGCTAGAACCGGTAGCGACCCACGCCTGCCACGCCCCCAAACCGGTTCTTTCGGCAGTGCTGTAGGTGCCGCCATTTTGTTTTTTGCTTCTGCACATGCGTAAAAGCTTTTTTTAAGTACTACGCATGCACGAAGTGTGTGCGCGCCGACGCGGTGCGACACTGAGCGAACCGGCAGCAAGGTAAAGCAGAAACCCCCCCCCCCACTCTGCACGTTACCATGAGGATGCTGCAATGGTTGGAAGTATCATAAGTCACTTTTTTCAGTGCCATTATAACTTCGAATGGCCATTAAGTGAAAGGTTGTAAGTCAAGGACTACCTGTACTTATCTAGGCCATGTTATCTGTGTTTTTTTCACCTTTCTGCTTCTAGCCAATCCAAAAGTTACCCAGTCTCTACCTGATCCCCACTGGCTTTCAATTCTGTTTTTCCTACAAACTGTTTATTCCTCTGGAAAAAGAACAGATCTTTCTGGTTTCACTTTGATGGTAGCTTTTCATCATAACCTTTGGGCTAAACGTAAGATACCAGCATGGCTTTATTTTATAAAGTGCTTTGGATAGGAAGGTTTGTTCAATTATTGCACTATAAAGAATGAACTCAGCTTAAGGGAACTATGGGAAGGATAAAGTGAGAACATTTAGGAATGGCAAGGAGGGAAGAGGAACATAGTTATAAGACAGGGATGTTCCCAACCATAATTTGAAACAGAAATAGGCAATTGTAAATCTAGAGCAGCGGTTCTCAACCTGTGGGTCGCGACCCCTTTGGGGGTCGAACGACCCTTTCACAGGGGTTGCCTAAGTGTGCGCTAGCCTGCCATCTTGGTGCCACGCCCCCTTTGTCACCTCATCGCACACGGGGCAGGGGCGGGGCGGGGGTCACGGCAGCAGGGCGGGGGTCGTGGCATTAGGAAGGTTGAGAATTACTGATCTAGAGGCACTCAGTTCAGCTTAATTCAAGTCAAGTCAACTCAGCGTACCTCAGCTCAGCTAAACTGAAGACAGCTCCGCTCAAGCCAAGTCAACTCAGCTCAATTCAGCTCAGCTCAGCTCAGCTCAATTCAAGACAGTTTAGCTCAAGCCAAGTCAATTTAGCTCAGCTCAAGCCAAGTCAGCTCAGCTCAACTCAACTCAAGAGAGCTCAGCTCAAGCCAAGTCAACTCAGTTCAGCTCAAGTCAACTTAGGACAACTTTCAGCTCAGCTCAACTCAAGTCAGCTCAACTTAGCTTAGTCCAGCTCAATTCAATTCAACTCAACTGAACTCAAGTCAACTCAAGGAGCTCAAGCCAAGTCAACTTAGCTCACCTCACCTCACCTCAAGACAGTTTAGCTCAAGCCAAGACAATTTAGCTCAGCTCAAACCAAGTCAGCTCAGCTCAGCTCAACTCAAGAGAGCTCAGCTCAAGCCAAGTCAACTCAGTTCAGCTCAAGTCAACTTAGGAAAACTTTCAGCTCAGCTCAACTCAAGTCAGCTCAACTCAGTTTACTCCAGCTCAATTCAATTCAACTCAACTGAACTCAAGTCAACTCAAGGAGCTCAAGCCAAGTCAGTTAGCTCAGCTCAACTCAAGACAGTTTATCTCAAGCCAAGTCAACTTAGCTCACCTCACCTCACCTCAAGACCTCAGCTTAGTCCAGCTCAATTCAATTCAACTCAACTGAACTCAAGTCAACTCAAGGAGCTCAAGCCAAGTCAACTTAGCTCACCTCACCTCAACTCAAGACAGTTTAGCTCAAGCCAAGACAATTTAGCTCAGCTCAAACCAAGTCAGCTCAGCTCAGCTCAACTCAAGAGAGCTCAGCTCAAGCCAAGTCAACTCAGTTCAGCTCAAGTCAACTTAGGAAAACTTTCAGCTCAGCTCAACTCAAGTCAGCTCAACTCAGTTTACTCCAGCTCAATTCAATTCAACTCAACTGAACTCAAGTCAACTCAAGGAGCTCAAGCCAAGTCAGTTAGCTCAGCTCAACTCAAGACAGTTTATCTCAAGCCAAGTCAACTTAGCTCACCTCACCTCACCTCAAGACAGTTTAGCTCAAGCCAAGACAACTTAGCTCAGCTCAAGCCAAGTCAGCTCAGCTCAACTCAGCTCAACTCAACTCAACTCAAGAGAGCTCAAGCCAAGTCAACTCAGTTCATCTCAACTCAGCTTAGCTCAACTGAAGTCAACTCAGGACAATTCTCAGCTCAGCTCAAGTCAGCTCAGTTCAGCTCAATTCAAATTCAACTGAACTGAACTCAACTCAGCTCAAGGAGCTCAAGCCAAGTCAGCTTAGCTCAGCTCAGCTCAGCTCAACTCAAGACAGCTCAGTTCAGCTCAATTCAATTCAACTCAACTCAACTGAACTCAAGGCAGCTCAAGTCAAGTCAGGTCAGGTCAGCTAATTCAGGTCAGCTCAACTCAATGCATTTCAACTCAGCTCCTCTGCCTACGCATGCTTAAAACCAGACAAGAAAGCTATAATGTTAGCCATAAAATTAGCTTAGTGTGGTTTAAGAAATGTGTGTGGTTAAATAAAATTGATTTGTGGAAGACAAAACAGTGGGATAAGACCACTTAAATCATGGTGAGATAAAGACAGCATCACAAGCGGGGTGGGGGTGGGGGTAACACTGACTTCTCCCAAACTGTACAGGCAACGTTGAACACTGCAAGTGAGGGGAAGCCACTGCCATGTCCGGGCCAAATCCTACTTAACAAATTGCTGTTGCAATACAGCAATTTAATCCGTGAGTATGCAAGGGCTACAGAAGACAAGATGGGTGGGAGTGGGGTCTAATTTTAACCGATCTCTGTTCCTTTGGCATCTGACTGCAACTGCAAGCAATGTCAAGGGATCTTGTTGCACAGGAAGAACGATGCACAGCTGGGAAGGAAGGGAGGAAGACACAAGCGGACGGGTGTCTTAAGAGAAACCCAAGACAACTGACGCGGTCACAAGTGGGCATCTGGACTTGCCAAGAGGCTTGGGTTCCGGCAGTTGGCCACAAATGCGGGAGGGGTCCCCAGCTCTGGTCAAACCAGCATGTGCCATGAAGCATCAGAGGAGAGAAGCAAATGTCCAACTGCATAGGAAGCAGCTGCCAAGAAGGCAGAGAAGTTAGTACTTGGAATCAAGTTCATGTGAAGTGTTAGTACTGCTACATAATACCTGGGTAAGGCCACACTTGGAATACTGCATCTAGTTTTGGTCGCCATGATATAAAAAAAGATGTTGAGACTCTAGAAAGAATGCAGAGAAGAGCAGCGAAGATGATTAGGGGACTGGAGGCTAAAACATATGAAGAACGGTTGCTGGGTATGTCTAGTTTAATGAAAAGAAGGACTAGGGGTGACATGATAGCAGGCTTCCAATATTTGAGTGGCCGCCACAAAGAAGAGGGAGTCAAGCTATTCTCCAAAGCACTTCAAGGCAGGACAAGAAGCAATGGATGGAAACTCATCAAGGAGAGAAGCAACCTAGAACTAAGGAGAAATTTCCTGATAGTGAGAACAATTAACCAGTGGAATTGCTTTCCTCCAGAAGTTGTGGGTGCTCCATCACTGGAGGTCTTTAAGAAGAGATTGGATAGTCATTTGTCTGAAGTGGTATAGGGCAGGAGTGTCAAACTCAAGGCCCGTGGGCCGGATGCAGCCCGCAGGGTGCTTAGATCTGGCACGCGGGGCCGCCCTGGAAACAGTGAAGGACCAGCCCACGGTGCCTCTGCCAGCAAAAACAGACCTCGTTTTCGCTGGCAGAGGGTTGCAGGAGACTGTTGCAGCCAAAAACGGAGCCCGTGAGAGCTGGACGCAGCCCTCCCGAGCTCCCTTTTTGCTGGCAGAGGGCTGCAGGAGGCCGTCGCAGCTGAAAACGGAGCTCGGGAGTCCATTTTCATTGGCAGAACGCTCGGGCCGTCACAGGCACCGACACGAGTGATGTCGAGCTGGCCATGCCCACCCTGGCCACACACACCCTAGCCCTCCCCCTCCCCGGAGGTCAAACACACCCCTGATGCGGCCCTCAATGAAATCGAGTTTGATACCCCTGGTATAGGGTCTCCTTCTTGAGCAGGGGGCTGGACTTGAAGACCTCCAAGGTCCCTTCCAACTCTGTTATTCTGTCCTGTTCTGTTCCGGCCCAAAGCACAGCAGTGCAATGGTGGCCCAGAGTTTAGTCTTTGCCGGAGGGAGTGCTAAAGACGCTCCTATTCAAGAAGGCCCACTGGGCCATTGGTTTGCTGTAAAAGAGAACTGCTGAAGGATCTGCAGGGAAGAAGATGGGAAGAACTTTGGCCCCGTTGCGGGGCATTTGCTTGTTCCACCTTGAATTTAAAAAGCAAAGTTTCTTTCAAGTCAACCGTGAGTCAGTTGATTTCATGGATGCTCTCAGCGAGAGTATGGGGGAAAACAGGACTGCTGCTATTCAGCTTCGCCCATGTCGGAGGGATGATGTGGGCGTTGACAACGGAGACCTTTGCATATCGCCATGGAAATTGCATGAGAGAACCGGAGGGAAGCCCCAGACAGACTCTTATTTTATTTATTTTATTTTATTTATTTGTCAAACATGTACAAGATAGCAGGTATAGGTATAATCATAAACATAATCAAAGTGAATACAGATAGATGAAGACAATAGGACAGTAGGACAGGGACGGTAGGCATGCTGGTGCGCTTATGCACGCCCCTTACAGACCTCTTAGGAATGGGGTGAGGTCGACAGTAGACAGTCTAAGGTTAAAGTTTTTTGGGTTTGGGGAAGAAACCACAGAGTCAGGTAGTGAATTCCAGGCATTGATCACTCTGTTGCTGAAGTCGTATTTTCTGCAGTCGAGTTTGGAGCGGTTTACATTACATACACTACATATACACATTACATACAATACCTTTAAAA
>QLTV01003658.1:1928866-1952384 GCA_003457575.1 Thermophis baileyi
CAACCACACACACACACACACACACACACACACACACACACACACACACACACACACACACACACACACACACACACACACACACACTTGCGCTGCTGCGCCTTTTAATCCGAGGTGCACCACAGTTGCCTCGAGAAATCCTAAACCAACATTGGTCTCTCTCTTTTTAATTATTATTATTATTCTTCAAAGTGACTTTTAATATGGGATGTGTATCTGTGCATATTTCAACCCCCCCTCTCCCCCCCCCGCATATATTTCTCAGTTCCACCCATTTCCCATAAGCAACACAAAGGACTGGAGTCTTTAATTCCTCCTCCCTCCCATTTTGATCTTGATTTTTCTTTTTCCTCCCCATCCTTTTAGTTTCCTTTCCGTCCCAATCCAAAATGCATTTGGCTCTTCATCATTCTTTCCTCCCCCCCCTCCTCCGTGAGATTTCTGGAGTGGATCGACTCTCCCCCACCCCCCCTGGACCTTTTAACCTTTTACATTTAAGAAGCCAATGGTAGGTGTTGTTTTTACTGCACCCAGCCTTGGAGGCTCATTTCCACCCAGGTGAGGGTGGGGGCGCACGAATCAACCCTAGTAAGGGAAAGCTTTAACTCCAGGAGCAGAATTCTGCCCCTTCTCTTCACCTGGTTTTAACTCACCTGGGCCAAACCTTTTTGACAAACCTCTTTCCTTTTTAAGGCCTCCCGTCTGGTCTTGGCTCAAGGTGGTCCTTTTAAGACACCCGTGTCAGCTGGAACTCAAAGACCCCAACATTGCTACAATTCTCTGCAATTCTCTCTTCCCCCCCCCCCACTTCTGCCCTCCTCCTCCCCTCTCCCCCACTGTACATGTGTAACATAACTGCTTAATTTTGCACATCTTGGCATTATGCTTTCTTGAACTGCAACCTCCTTTAGTGTGATGATGGGACGGTGGGCATTTTCTGCATCGATCCAACTTGGGGTGGGTTTTTTTTTTGGTTCCTTTATTGTTTTGATTTATTTATTGAGGTTTTTTTTTCTTCATTGTGTAGATCCGTGAATGGTCCACCTTCTGCCATATGCCTTGTAGTTCTCTGGCTCTGCATTTTAGGTCTAATGTTGACACCTCTCCTTTAACCATTTCCTGTACCCATCTGAGGAACGCACTGGCTTTTTAAGTAGAAGTATCCTCTTTCTCTTTAATGCAGACCCTAACAGGCAAGGGGGTGGGTGGGAGGGGGGCAGGAAAGCAAACTTGAATTGATAAGGCTTTTAAATGGGGGGGAGTAATTTTTGCCTCCCCTGTTTCCTGATCTTCCTCGTGTGGCTTAGAAGTGGGAGAATAAAGGCTAAAGATTAAACCCAAAAGCCACTTCAACTATTGGTTTGGTCAAAAAATAATAATAATGAAGGTCTATGTGAGATATATTGGTAAAAAGATGTGACCTTCATCACAAATGTGTTTTTTCCCTTTTTAAAAAAAAATAAACGGGCAGGATGTAATTTCAGAATGAGTAATTGTAAAGAGGGGGTAAAAATTCTGTTGTGTTTTGCTTTCTTCCTTTTTTTTAAATGGTTTTGTTTCGGAAGAGCGATCTCTGCTCTTTGGGTTTTTTTTAAGTACAGAACACACCCACTGAGAAGGCATGGGGGCATTGGATTATCCAAGTCTCTTTGAGAGAGGATACTGACACTTAAAAACTGAAGCCTTTAAATCACCAAGCTTCTTGTGAAAAGAAAAGGAAAAAAATTAATAGCAGACAGACCTGATTGTTCAATCATGTTTCTCTTTAGCTGTCATTGTTTTGTAGATTAGAAAAAAACAAAAACAAAAAAAAAACCCAGGCCATTTTCAATATAGCTGTAGTTTTATAACGCCATTTTTTTGTATCTTCATCCTGTTTAGAGAAATACATTTGCACTGTAAATTCCTGTTCAGTGGATTCATTTTGCTTTCATTGTGGTGCTCGCTTTGATCAACACTACACAAATCTCTCCCACTTCAGACCCTTTGATTGTTTTGCATCTGGGTTTCCTCTTCTGAGGATGGACAATAGCTTTCCAGTTAAAGAAATCCTGGCTCTTAAAAAAAAAATGGATTTACAACATGGCCATTAAGAGCAGGTCTACTGTGTCACTTGTGCCAAGCTTTATTTAAATTTATTTCCCTGCTGATAACAGGAAAGCAAGCTTTCCCCGAGTGCACACAAAAGGATACCGCATCTTTGCACACCGCATATGACATATGAATGCTGCACACACACGCACACAGAAACATACACCCTCGGGGGCCACAACAGCATCTTTTGCAACAATTGGACTTGCAATATTTTTCCTAGAAAGCTGGTCCCAAGGAAACATCCTGCCCATTTGGTCCCTTGCTTTCCAGCCCCCAAATTCGGCACCAACTATTTGACTGTCGCTCTAATCCAAACGGTGATATTTGGGGCTCCACGGAGGCCGCATTGAGGGTGGGGTGACGCAGGGCAGGGAAACCCACCTACCCACCCCTGGCCTAAAAGTGGCTAGAGAAAGTGGATATAATGCTTGAGCAAAATGATTCTCCATTCAACAGGGATAACATTTCTTTCTGCTGTGCTGAATTTTTTACTTCCTGTTCTTATTTTGTGGGTAAATTTTTTTCTGTATCCAGATATCCTTTGGTTGTGTATCTCTTCCTTTTTTCTTGTACTAAAACTTGAAGCATGGTCTGTATGTTTTTTACATTACCTAGTTTTCTCCTGATTGTAAATCTCTTTTGTAGAGACATACTTGCTGAAATGTAATGTGCCATAGCCTTATACATCTACTCATTTTTATGCTGCTTCTGTTTTGTTGCCTCTTCACACGGCATGGTTGGGGCCCCCGTTGCCTTTTGTATTGTGTGCATGACAACATTGTTACGACACAGTTCCACTAATACTAATATACAATCTCTCAATAAAGAACTAGTTTTCCTATATTAATCCTAGTGTGCTTTTTCTATTGCTGTTTCCCCTCATTTATCGTTGTATTCCTGCTGTTTTAGATTATTTTCCCCCCCCTCGCTTTCCCATTTAGCCTTACCTCCTCTCCCATTTGAGTGAATGAAAAGACATTTTCCTTTTTTTGAGGGGTGTTAACGTTCTCTATCCCATGCCTGTGATCTCTCAGCTTTCTCAATACACATCCTATATTATGATTGGGGGGGGGGTTGTTATTCTCTCCCTGCACAGGGGTGACTGTATCCAGGCTGAACCACAGATTTTCTATTTTTGCACATAAAACGAACATATAAACACACACGTCAATGCCTCTTTGGGGAAAAGCAAGAGCTGACATCCCCGTTTAAAGGTTTCCATATTTTATTGATCATCAAACCAAGATGGGGAAGCGGATATCAAAGGGGTCAGGAAAGGAATCAGTGAAACGCAGGGAGTCCTCAACATTTCTGTTCAGCGAAACCGTTGTCAAGCGAATTTTGCTCCGTTTTGTGACCTTTCTGGCCACGGCTGTTAAGCGAATGACCACAGTTGCTAAGTTAAAGTAACACGGTTGCTAAGCGAATCTGGCTTCCCCATCGACTTTGCTTGTCAGAAGGTCGCAAAAAGGGTATCATGTCTCACACACACCCCTCCCACGGGACATTGCAACTGTTGTAAATACGAACCAGTGGCCAAGCGTCCGAAATTTGATCACGTGAGAACGTGACCACTGCAATAGTGGCTGTAAGTGGGGGAAACGGTCATAAGTCATTTTTTCTCAGTGCCGTTGTAACTTTGAACGGTCACTAAAACAAATGATTGTAAGCCGAGGTATTGAACGGACATGGAGGCATGGGCCCTTGGTTTTTCTCCCGCGTCCCTGAGATTTCCTTTATAGTTTAAATGGGGGGGGGTGTGGGCCCAGCCCTATGAAGCCAATCTTCCCCCTGGACTCAGGAGTGGTGGTGTTGTTGGGGGGGGGGGGCATGTGCGCATTCACACTAAATGTGCATAGAGACAGACATACACGGATGCTGGGGAAAGAAACACGCAGCTTTTGACTCGTACTCCAAAGCCTACTGCAGAACCGATAATACAGATTCCTTTGGAAATGAATTTCGTCGTTTCTCCATGAGGCTTGTCTCCAAAAAACAGGCGACATTCGTAGAAGATGGCACCTCACTCAGATAAGGCACTCGGGGCCAAAGGACCTCCGGATGCTTCCATTTTTAAAGGTCTCATTTTGCTAAACAAAATGGAGAAATATTCAGGTAGTCCTCAACTCACGACCACAATGGAGCTCAAGGTTTATGCTGCTAAGTGTGAGAAATTTGTGAAGTGAGCTTTGCCCCAGTTTATGACTTTTCTCGCCATGTTTGTTAAAGGAATAGCCGCAGCTGTTAAATTAGTCACCCGGTGGTTAAATGAATCTGGCTTTCCCTGTTGTCAGAAGGTCGCAAAAGGGGATCGCGTAACCCAGGGACACGGCAACCGTCATAAATGCGAGTCAGTTGCCAAGCGCCTGAATTTTGATCACACGTCCATGGGGAGGCTGCAACGGCATAAGTGTGAAAAGAGGTCAAGAGTTACTTTTTTCACTGCCATTGTAACTTTGAATGGTCACTAAATGAACTGTCGTAAGTTGAGGACTACTTGTAAGAGCTGTAGGAGATTCCTTTGCACCCCCAACCCCCTTTCTTTCTTTCTTTCTTTCTTTCTTTCTTTCTTTCTTTCTTTCTTTCTTTCTTTCTTTTCTTTCTTCTTTCCCTCTCCCTTTCTCTCTCTCTCTCTCTCCATTTCCATACAAGTGGGATCAAGAAGCCACATTCACATTAGCATCTGCTCAAATGTTCTGCTTTGATTAACTGCCCTCCTTCGTTGCGAATTCCCGGTGAGTCAGGGGGAGGCAGGCACAAACATGGTTAAATTTAGGTCAGTACTTAAAGCTAGCTGCATAAATTAAGGGCCTTCTGGGAGAATCCTGGCCAACATCTCCTATGTCAGGGACCATTGCCCTCGTGGAGCACTTTTTTCCATGGATCTGAGTGGTGATCGCAATTTTTCTTATTCGACCATCCACAAGACACTTGGCTGCCCTTTCTCCCTTCCCGAATGAAGTTTCCGCTTGCCATCCATCTCTGCTGTCCTCCTCAAAAACCCCATGGCTTAGATCTCGGCCCAGACCAAACAGTATCATCAAACATGTTAGCTTGCATGTAGTGGGCGAGAGAGAACATGCATGCCTCTGTCTGGGAACGGAGGGATCTGGTCATCTTTTGATGAGCTGTGTCTTTTTTCTTCTTCTTTAGTTCCTTCTTCCTTTCCTCATTCTCCCACCTCCCCTGTTTGTCTCTTCCTCCTATTCTCTCTCAAGAGCTATAATTTTCCTTGGGGGGGGTGGGAAACGATAAAACTATAAAGCAAGCCACTCAGCCCAGACCTATCAGACCCCGGATCCTGACCAAAGAAAATATATAACCCCGTAGCAGCTGTTTAGCAATAGCAATAGCACTTAGACTTATATACCGCTTCATAGTGCTTTACAGCCCTCTCTAAGCGGTTTACAGAATTAGCATATTGCCCCCAACAATCTGGGTCCTCATTTTACCCACCTCGGAAGGATGGAAGGCTGAGTCAACCTTGAGCCGGTGAGATTTGAACCGCCGAACTGCAGCTAGCAGTCAGCTGAAGTAGCCTGCAGTGCTGCACTCTAACCACTGCGCCACCTCGGCTGTTTCCCCTCTCCGCCACCCCGCTTTGCAAGGGCTCCCGTTCAAAGAACAGAGTTTCACGGCATCCTCATGCAACCATGTCCAAATCTTTGTCCCCAGAGATTAATGTTCACACAGGTTAAAAAAAAACCTTGGTCTTTTAGTGCCTCAAAAAGTAGTTTTCAGTGCTCTACTAAGTCCAAAATCTGCTGGGTTAATGGGATGCCTTGCTCAATCGTTTGTCATCGGTGTCCTCTGGTTGACGTGTCTGGCTTCCAAAGCCTTCCAAAGGGAGGTCCAAGCGCATCCATATCACATCGTGCCATGAAATAATCTTCATCTCATTGAGAATGTATTCAGTTCCAGGACCTGCTGTGACCTTGGGACAGGGGTCTCCAACCTTGGCAACTTTAAGACTTGTGGACTTCAAGTCCCAGAATTCCTCAGCCAGCTTTGCTTTGCCTTGGGAGAATGATGAACCGGTTGTCCTCCTTGTGTCCTACTGACCCCAGAGCTTGTGAACACAGGTATTCCTTGACTTACGACCGCACATTTCTGTTGCTAAGCAAAACCATGGTTAGGTGAATTTTGCCCCATTTTGTGACAGTTGTTAAGTGAAGCACGGTGGATGTTCAGTCACTCACCTGGTTTTGCTAAGTGAATCTGGCTTCCCCTGTTGATTTTGCTCAGGGGTGTCAAACTCAAGGCCTGGGGGCTGGATCCGGCACGCGGGGTGCTTAGATCTGGCCCGTGGGGCCGCCCTGGAAACCAAAGGACCGGCCCATGGTGCCTCTGCCAGCGAAAATGGAGCTCGGGAAGGCATGCCCCCCCCCCGAACTTCATTTTTGCTATCAGAGGGCTATCAAAACAAACTAAAAACAAAACCAAAGGAGAAATGTTTCCCCTTTTGCATTTGAGCATCCAAGAAGGGACAGGAAAGGAGAAAGGGAAAGAGGAAAGACGAAGAAAAAGAAGGAATGATGAGAAGAGAGCAAGGAAGGAACAATAAGGAAAGAAGGGAAGGAAGAAGAAAGGAGAATGAAGAAGGAAGGAAAAAAGAAGGAAGGAAGGAAGGAAGGAAGGAAGGAAGGAAGGAAGGAAGGAAGGAAGGAAGGAAGGAAGGAAGGAAGGAAGGAAGGAAGGAAAAGTAGAATAAGAGTGAGAGATGGTGTTAGGGAAGTCCTGCCTTAGCACTTGGCCACCACAGGTGCCCCTGACATGAGTGACGTCGAGCTGGCCACGCCCATCCTGGCCACGCCCCCAGACAAGCCCCACCCCCACCCGCACCGAGGTCAGACACAACCCTGATGCAGCCCTCAATGAAATTGAGTTTGACACCCCTTGACTTTGCTGGTCAGAAGGTCGCCAAAGGGGATCACACGATTCCGGGACACTGCAACCGTCATAAATATGAGTCAGTTGCCAAGCGTCTGAATTCTGATCAGGTGACCACGGGGATGCCGCAGTGGTTGTAAGTGTGGAAAACGGTCACAAGTCACTTTTTACAGTGCCGTTGGACCTTCGAATGGTCACTAAAGGAACTGTTGTAAGTCGAGGATTACCTGTGCTTTCTGAGGGAAAAAGGTATCTTTCTTGGCAGGATCAGCGGTGGGTTGCTCCCGGTTCGGCCCGGTTCTTAGAACCGGTAGCGGCGGCGGGAGGCTCCGCCCACCCACCCGGGACGCTTCTGCGCATGCGCAGAAGCGTTGCACGCGTGCGCACCGGTAGCAACAGATTTTAGAACCCACTACTGGGCAGGATGTAAAGCAGAGGTGGGGAAAACCATGGCCCTTTTGTGACTTGTGGACTTCAATTCCCAGAATTCCTGAGCCTGAGGTAAAAGGATCATGCCACGCTTATCTGGATAGAGTTTCTCTAAGCCACCTGTTCTAGATTCTCTTCCACGTAGCCACGGATGTGAATCCTGGTTGATAAAAGGTCAAAGCAATACAGAGAGTACTGTCCATCCCCACGTTCATTATGGAAGCACAAAACCACGGACCAGTTGGAAAATTAAGTACAGGTAATCCTGGGTTTACCACCATTCATTTAGTGACCGTTCCAAGTTACAACGGCCCTGAAAAAAGTGACTTATGACCATTGTTCACACTTACTTACCGTTGCATCATCCACATGGTCACGTGATCAAAATTTGGCCGCTTGGCAACTGACTTGTGTTTATGACGGTTGCAGTGTTCTGGGGTCAAGGGTTGCCCTTTGGCGACCTTCTGACAAGCAAAGTCAACGGGGAAGCCAGATTCGCTTAACAACCGTTAATAATTTCCTCATTGTCTTTGCTTGTCAGAAGGTCACACAGTGATTCACTCAACAACTGCGGCAAGTAAGGTCATAAAATGGGGCAAAATTCACTGAACAACTGTCTTGTTTAGCAACAGAAATTTGGGGCTGTGGCGAGGACTACCTGTAGCGCAAAATGTTCCTGTCTTGTTTTGAAGATCGTTATGGTAGATCTCTGGTCTGACAGCTGGAAAGGAGACCAAGTGTGCGGAAAGCTACCGTATTTTTTGGAGTATAAGATGCACTTCCCCCCCTAAAAGTGGGTGAAAATTTCGGTGCGTCTTATAGACCGAATACGGGCCTGTTTTGGCCTCCTGAACCCTCCACACGTCCCGTTTTCAGCCTCCCCGGCCCCCAGAAGCACTCTGCAGGCCAAAAATGGGCGTGTTTTTGGTGAAAACAGGACGTGCGGAGGGTTCGGGAGGCCAAAAACGGGCCTGTTTTTGGCCTGCAAAGTGCTTCTGGGGGCCGGGGAGGGTGAAAATGGGACGCGCGGAGGCCAAAAACTATTTTTTCCCTTGTTTTCCTCCTTTAAATCTAGGTGCGTCTTATAGTCTGAAAAATACGGTAAGTCATAATTATGTGATGGTCTGAAAATCCCATCTTCCACTGAAACCCAACCACATTTAAATCAAGGAGGATGCTCGCTCTCTCTCTCTCTCTCTCTCTCTCTCTCTCTCTCTCTGTCTCTCTCTCTGTCTCTCTCTCTCTGTCTCTCTCTTTCTCTCCATCCCTCTCCCTCCCCCTCTCCCTCTCCCTCCTGCCCCACTCTTCCTAATTCTGGTTGGTAATTTAAGACCAATTCTGGGCCCTTTCTCGGATTTCCTAATCTTTGCAAGTAAAGCCCTTTTTTTCCAGAAGCTCGACCGAGAAGGCAGAAGAATTTATGCATAAAATGATTAAATGAAGGGACAGTTCGCCGACTGAGTGCGGTAGCTTTCTGACATCGACTGTGCTGCTTTTGTAAACAAAACAGTCCCCAATATATATTTTTTCGTGCCCTTAAAAATCATACTGGCTTAGCAACCACATGACTTTTAGGCAGAGGGGAAAATCTGACAAATATAGGTGACGATGCTTAGGAATAACTCATCCTCAAGAAGATGCGGTCAGAAAACAACACCCAAACCAAAAAACACAGCAGCGTTGCGAAACACACAATCCTGTACCGTCAGGATTTCCAGAGATGTGAAAAAGTGTCACAACGAAAAGAGATGAGCTAAGGTCTGATCGGTATCTTTTATAGCCCATTAAGGCCTTGGAGTGTTGGCATGTTCTCAAACAATCAAAATGAGTGATACAATACAGCATTCAGTGGAATTATTTGGTGCAATATGAATAGTGATAACATTCCCGTCAGAGGTGGATTCCTACCGGTTCTAACCGGTTCTTTAGAACCGTTAGTAACTCGGCGATGACGTCACGGAGCCGGTTCCGTCGGTGTCTCCGTGGGCGCCGCCATCTTGGATTTTGCTTCTGCCCATGCGCAGAAGCTAATCTTTGTACTGCGCATGCAGTATTTTTCATATTTCAAAGCTGGGTGTGGCTGATGCTTCACTGGTTTTCCTTCAGATATCCACCTCCACTATTCTTGCACAATACAACAGTTCACTTAGGGACAGTTCGAAGTTAGAACGGCCCTGAAAAAAGGGACTTACGACTGTTTTTCACACTTAGGACGGCTGCAGCATCCCCACGGTCACGTGATCAAAATTCGGACGCTTGGCAACTGGCATGTACTTAGGACAGTTGCCCTTTTATCTGGGTCATGGGATCACCTTTAAGACGCTTGGCAACTAACTCATATTTATGACGGTTGGAGTGTCCCAGGATCAACTTTTGAGACCTTCCGACCAGCAAAGTCAACGGGGAAGCCAGATTCACTTCACAACCATGTCACTAACTCGAGGTTGTAAAATAGGGCAAAAGTCACTTAACAAATGTCGTAATTAGCATTAACAAAAATTTTGGGGCCCAGTTGTCGTATCAGCCCATTGCAATACAGGTAGCCCTCAACGTAGAACCACAATTGAGCCCAAAATTTCTGTTGCTAAGCGAGACAGTTGTGAAGTGAATTTTGTCCCATTTTACGCCCTTTCTTGCCACCGTTGTCAAGTGAATCACTGCAGTTGTGAAGTTAGTAACATGGTTGTTAAGTGAATCTGGCTTCCTCATTGACTTTGCTGGTCAGATGGCCGCAAAAGGGGATCACATGATCCCGGGACACTCAACCGTCATAAATATGAGTCAGTTGCCAAATGTCTTAATTTGGATCACGTGACCCTGGGGATGCTGCAATGGTCCTAAGTGCAATGGTCCTAAGTGAAAAACAGTCATCAATCACTTTTTTCAGTGCCACTGTAACTTCGAACAGTCACTAAACGAACTGTTGTAAGTCAAGGACTACCTGTATATGACACTGGCTTTAGGCCCTATTCTCCATAGGTTGAGCTTTTAACCAACATTACAAATATAAAATTGACCAACTACGCAAATATAAACCTGACAATTTAAGGGCAATGGATAGGGAGACCCATACACATATATTTATGAATGAGGGTGTAAGTTCTAAAGACCTTAAGAGTGGGGAAAAAAAGGGGTTTAATGGTTAGGGAAGGGAACTCGTCCAGGGAAATCAATGCTTTTTAGAATGAATGAGCTGGAAGGGACCTTGGAGGTCTTCTAGCCCAGCCCCCTGCTCAAGCAGGAGAACCTATACTATTTCAGATAAGTGATTATCTAGACCAGGGGTGTCAAACTCGATTTCATTGAGGGCCACATCAGGGTTGTGTTTGACCTCGGGGGGGGGGGGAAACGTGGCCAGGGTGGGTGTGGCCAGCATGATGTCACTTGTGTCGGGGGGGGGCGGATGTGGTGGCCCGAGCGCTCTGCCAGCGAAAACAGACTCCTGAGCTCCGTTTTCGGCTGCGACAGCCTCCTGCAATCCTCTGCCAGCTAAAATGGAGCTGAGGGGCCACGCGCGGCCCTCGCGAGTTCCGTTTTCACTGGCAGAGGTCCCGTGGGCCAGTCCTTCGCTGTTTCCACGGTGGCCCCGTAGGCCAGATCTAAGAACCCCGCGGGCCGGATCTGGCCCCCGGGCCTTGAGTTTGACACCCCTGATCGAGACTCTTCTTAAAAACATCCAGTGATGGAGCGCCCACAATTTCTGGAGGCAAGCAGTTCCACTGGTTAATTGTCCTCACTGTTAGGAAGTTTCTCCTTAATTCCAGGTTGCTTTTTTCTTTGATTGGTTTCCATCCATTGTTTCTTGTCCTGCCCTCCAGTGCTTTGGAGAATAATTTGTTTATCTTCATAATTAGAATAACAGAATAGCAGAGTTAGAAGGGACCTTGGAGGTGTTCTAGTCCAACTCTCTGCTCAGGCAGGAAACCCTATATACCATTCCAGACAAATGGCTGTCCAGTCTCTTCTTAAAAACCTCCAGTGATGGAGCACTCACAACTTCTGGAGGCAAGTAGTTCCACTAGTTAATTGTCCCCACTGTCAGGAAATTTCTCCATAGTTCTAGGTTGCTTCTCTCCTTGATTAGTTTCCATCCATTGCTTCTTATTTTGCCTTCAAGGTGCTTTGGAGAATAGGTTGACCCCCTCTTCCTTGTGGCAGCCCCAAATAGATGCACGTTTACACTATTTTACCCCGAGTGTGAACTTCTTTCTTGGTGCGAAATGTAGGTGAGCTTGAAGCTGGTAGGTCTTTTGAATTGTGTTTTTCATTTCTTGCTTGGTATGAAATATGTGATGCTGGAAAGGTTCGTGATATAAATCGATGTGGTTTTTCTGATGGATGCTTTGTTTTTTCCTGCTGCCAATGGAGCCTTCCCCACTGTCCTGAGGCACAACATTGTGAGGGCACAACCTCATTGTGCCCTGAACTGCAGTGGGAATTATATGATCATAGATCATTCGTGAGGAACATTTTCCATTGCTGAGTTGTAAATCATATATACGTAAATCTTGTCAAGACACTCAGCTGAGCGCAGTGATCCAAGGAACAGGATTAGAAACTAGGAGACCATGAGTTCTAGTTCTGCCTTAGGCGCAAAGCCAGCTGGGCGACCTTGGGCCAGTCACTTTGTCTCAGCCCTAAGATGAAGGCAAGGGTGACCATTTGAGAAAAACAATGCCACGAAAACGGCATACGTAGTTGCCAAGGCTGACTCGAAGGAATCCTTGACTTATGACCACCATAGAGCCCCAAATTTATGTTGTTAAGTGAAACATCTGAGAAGTGAATTCTGCCCCGTTTTAGGACCTTTCTAGCCACAGTTGTTAAAGTGAATCACTGCAGTTGTTAGGTTAGTCACACGGTTGTTAAGGGAATCCGGCTTCCCCGTCGACTTTGCTCGTCAGAAGGTCGCAAAAGGGGATCATGTGACCCCGGGATGCTGCAACCGTCATAACTATGAGTCAGTTGCCAAGCATCTGAATTTTGATCACGTGGCCACGGGGAGGCTGCAACAGTCGTAAGTGTGAAAAACGGTCATCAGTCACTTTTTTCAGTGCCGTTGTAACTTTGAATGGTCACTAAACGAACTGTCGTAAGACCACAATTGAGCCCAAAATTTCCATTGCTAAGCAAGACAGCTGTTATGTAAGTTGTGTCCCATTTTATGACCTTTCCTGCCGCAGTTGTTAAGTGAATCATGCAGTTGTTAAGTGAATCTGGCTTCCCCCATTGACTTTATTTGTCAAAAGCCGGCTGGGAAGGAGGCAAAAGGCAATCACATGACAATGCAATGACCATAAATACATGTCAGTTGCCAACTGTTCGAATTTTGATCATATGCCTTATAAGCATGCAAGATCCATCAAATCTTGCGGGAGATGAAACTGGCAAGTACTTTGTATCACAGTAAATGCTTGAGTTGGTTGCACCCCTTGAGCCAGAGTTATGGGGGGAAAGGCAAATGATGAGCTATAAAGTGGAAGTGAGGTTGTCTCTTATACAGAAGGAAGGAAGGAAGGAAGGAAGGAAGGAAGGAAGGAAGGAAGGAAGGAAGGAAGGAAGGAAGGCTGCAAAATTGAAAAGAAATAAAAGAAAGAAAAGAAAGAAAAGAAAGAAAGAAAGAAAGAAAGAGTGAGTGACTGAGTGAGTAATGGAGGAAAGGATGGAGAAGGAGGGAAAGAAGGAGGGAAGGAAGGAAAACAAGAAAAAAAGAAGGAAAGAAAAAAGAAAGGGAGGGAGGGAGGGAGGAAGGAAGCAAGGAAAGGAGGAAAGGAAGGAAGGATAGAGAAGAAGGGAAGGAAGGAAGGAAGGAAGGGGATGAGAGAAGGAAGGAAGGAAGGAAAGAGAGAGAAAGAAAGAAAGAAAGAGGGAGGGAGGAAAGGAGGAAAGGATGGAGAAGGCAAAAAGGAAGGAAGGAAGGGAGAGAGAGAAAGAGAAAGAAAGAAAAAGAAAGAAAGAAAGAAAGAAAGGGAGGAAGGAGGCAAGGAAAGGAAGGAAGGATAGAGAAGGAGGGAAGGAAGGGGAGGAGAGAAAGAAAGAAAGAAAGAAAGAGAAAGAAAGAAAGAAAGAAAGAAAGAAAGAAAGAAAGAAAGAAAGAAAGAAAGAAAGAAAGAAAGAAAGAAAGAAAGAAAGAAAGAAAGACAGGCCCCCTCCCACCATCACTCGCAAAAGGTCTTGGATTTGCATTAAAAATAAGAATTAGGTGACCTGCAGGTCTAGATTTAAACTGGAGTTAATGATCACCGTGGAAGGGAAAGTTAAATTCATTTCTCCATTGCAAGGAAGTATCAGGTGAGCCGTGCTATTCGCTGGTAGGACATTGGCTCTCTCTTTTTCTGCTTTTAAATCTTTCAGTGGAAGATGCCTTGAAGCCTCTCCTTTGAGAGCCCTTCAGAGAAAGCCGGTCCTCTCTAAAGTCAGGCACACGGCCAACCTAGTTAAAGCAAGAGCTCAAGGAAGGAGCCTGGGTTCGCAAGAGAAGTGACAGCTGCTAGGAAGAGTCCAGCAACTGCAGGTGGGCTTTCTCCAAAGGAAGAGTTCTTAACGAAGTCCCCCCTTGCTGTAGAAAAAAATTGACTTTTGATTAAGCCAAAAGCAAGAAGATGCAAGAATATTGCCATGCTAGGGATGCTTCTGTACCAGTGATGGGCACCATGAGCCCCAAGACCAACTCTTCATGAAATTGGGCAGCAAAACGTGAAAATTCAATAGCACCTAGTTCCTTTTTAGAAATAAGAAGCAAAATAGGGGAAGATTCCCTCCTTTAAAGAGAGAGAGTGCAGAGGCATAATTTCCATATGAAGAGAAGAGAAGAGAGAAGAGAAGAGAAGAGAAGAGAAGAACAGAGTTGGAAGGGACCTTGGAGGTCTTCTAGTCCAACCCCCTGCTTAGGCAGGAAACCCTACACAACTTCAGACAAACGGTTGTCCAATCTCTTCTTAAAAACTTCCAGTGTTGGAGCATTTACAACTTCTGGAGGCAAGTTGTTCCACTTATTAATTGTTCTATCTGTCAGGAAATTTTTCCTTAGTTCTAAGTTGCTTCTCTCCTTGATTAGTTTCCACCCATTGCTTCTTGCCCTACCCTCAGGAGCTTTGGAGAATAGCTTGACTCCCTCTTCTTTGTGGCAGCCCCTGAGATATTCCTGCAATCCTTCTTCTTAAGCAGGCCCTCCTGGGTGCAAAACAAATTATTTGTTTCTGTTGTAGGAGGCAGATTAAAATACAGGTAGTCCTTGACTTACAACAGTAAGTGACTGTTCAAAGTTGCAACGGCACTGAAAAAAATGACATGACCATTTTTCACACGGCCATTGCAAGCATCCCCATGGTCATATGATCAAAATTCAGGTGCTTGGCAACTGACTCATATTTATGACGGTTGCAGTATCCCAGGGTCCTGTGATCCCCTCTTGTGATCTTCTGACAAGCAAGGTCAATGGGGAAGCCAGATTCACTTAACAACCGTGTTTCTAACTTAACAACTGCAGCAATTCACTTAACAACTGTGGCAAGAAAGGTCATAAAAGGGGGGGAAAACTCACTTAACAAATATTTTGCTTAGCAACAGAAAGTTTGGGCTCAGTTGTGTAAGTCGAGGAAAATTTCTCAAGGATCTCAAGAACTTCCACCATGGAGATCTCTCTCTCTCTCTCTCTCTCTCTCTCTCTCTCTCTCTCTCTCTCACACACACACACACACACACACACACACACACACACTCAGTCCAAAAACTGGGGTGTCAGACACTTAATTTTTGCAAGCTTAATTGTGGTGTTGACTTTACTGAAACAGGGACTTAGAAAATTGTGCTTGCTAAAGGTGTGTAAAAGATTTCGAAGGAGAAACATCTCAACTCCCAAATGACTCGGTTTAGCCTTGGAACAGGCATTCATTCTGTCTTCTTGGAAGCAGTCAAACTTTGATGCAGGTTCACCATTCCCAACTGGAGCAGATGGATTCAGAGACAGATATGTTTTAGCCTCAAAACATGTAACATTCTGCTAGTGATAGCAACATTGGTAAGTTAGGAGAAGGCAGCCAAGGGGAGAGACATACAATAAGAGATTCTGGTCAGTCTAGGCAAGAGAAACCAAATGCACAGGTATAGAATAGGTGGTACCTGGCTCAATAGTAGTAACTGTGAGAGGGATCTGGGACTCCTAATGGACAGTCATTTAAATATAAGTCTAAATAAGTTTAAATGTAAATATATAAATATAAGTGTGCTGCAGCTGCCAAAAAAAGCCAACACAGTTCTAGGCTGCATTAACAGAGGGATAGAATCAAGATCACCTGAAGTGTTAATACCACTTTATAATGCCTTGGTAAGGCCACACTTGGAATACTGCATTCAGTTCTGGTCGCCACTATATAAAACAAGATGTTGAGAGTGTGCAGAGAAGAGCTACAAAAATGATTAGGGGGGCTGGGGGATAAAAGACAAAGAACAGTTGCAGGAATTGGGTATGTCTTATTCAATGAAAAGAAGGACATGATGGCAGTGTTCCAATATTTAAGGGGCTGCCACAAAGAAGAGGGGGTCAGCCCAGGGGTGAAATGCTATCGGTTAGGGCCGGTTCTCCGGAACCAGTAGTTAAAAATGCTTTTAAAAGTAAAAAAAAAAAAAAAAAGTTCCGACGATCGCGTGTCGCACAGCTGATCTTCGGAACTTTTTTTTTTAAAACTTTTTAAGCATTTTTTTTACTACCGGTTCTCTGGAAAATGTTAAAAATGCTTTAAAAAGTAAAAAAAAAAAAAAAAAGAGCAGGAAATCCAAAAGCGCGTGTTTGTTGTGGATTGCGCATGCGCGCGCAGCGAACCAGTGGCGACCCATGGAGGATTTCACCACTGGGTCAGCCTATTTTCCAAAGCACCTGAAATCAGAACGAGAAACAATGGATAGAAACTAATCGAGGAGAGGACCAACCTAGAATTAAGGAGAAATTTCATGACAGAATAATTAACCAGTGGAACAGCTTGCCTCCAGAAGTTGTGGGTGCGCCATCACTAGAGACTTTTAAGAAGAGACTGGGCAGCCACTTGTCTGGACCAGTATAGGGTCTCCTGCTTGAGCAGGGGGGTTGGACTAGAAGACCTCCAAGGTCCCTCCCAACTCTGTTATTCTGTAATCTATAAATTCCTTCAGTTTTCTTGGCAAAAAATTTTCAGAAGTAGTTTGCCATTGCCTCCTTCCTAGGGCTAAGAGAGAGGGACAGGCCCAACGTCACCTGAAGGCAGAACAAGAAGCAATGAATGGAAACTAATCAAGGAGAAAACCAACCTAAAAATAAGGAGACATTTTCTGACAGTGGGAACAATTAATCAGTGGAACAGCTTGCCTCCAGAAGTTGTGGGTGAACACTGGAGGTTTTAAAGAAGAGAATATCGACAGCCATTTGTCCAAAATGGTACAGGGTCTCCTGCTTGAGCAGGGGGTTGGACTACATGACCTCCAAGGTCCCTTCCAGCTCTGTTATTCTGTTAAATTTCAGGAAAGTGTTGCAAAACCGGTGACAGTGAAATGCATCCACTTCCAGGAACAATGACGCTTCTAAGCAGGAAGGTACATAAGTCAGAGCAGAGACTGTAATCTGCATTAGTAAATAATTGTTAAAGAACTCTGGTGGGGAAATGATGCATTGGAAGAAAAGTGACATCTTGCATATGGATTAGAAAATGTGTTAGGCAGCATTAAGAAAGTTGAAGTCAGAAAAGCAACTTTAATGAGGGACTTACTTTTCTGCTCTTCAGTTGCCATTTGCTAATTCTAATGGCCAAGATCCCTTCTTTCTGGTTCTTCATCTGTAAGAAGGACATCAACTGGAAGTCCTTTTAACTGAATAGGGCATGGAGGATATATTCTATTTCAGGGGTGCCCAAACTTGGCGACTTTAAGACTTGTGGACTTCAACTCCCAGAATTCCCCAGCCAGCTATGCTGGCTGGGGAATTCTGGGAGTTGAAGTCCACAAGTCTTAAAGTCGCCAAGTTTGGAGATTCCCTGCTCCATTTGATTGGAAAGTCTTCTAGTTATTTCTCCAGTTTATGGACTACTTGGGAGCATCAGGTCCCCTGTGACTTTATTTACATCACATGCTAAACCACCTCAGCTTTTTCTGGTGTTTCAGCCCGTGAATTTTATAAACTTCATTTTAGGGCTTAGTAAAGTTGAATCCTAACCAATTTGTGGCTTGGTCATGAAAGAGAACTTGACTTGATGGGTGAGCGTTCCCCATGAATGCTGGACTAGCTTGGCCTTCAGAAGGTTCCAACGGATCTCTTTGTGGTTTCCACTGAGAAGAAGATGGAAAAGAAGTCAGTCTGAAACTTTTTCTGCAATCTGGTGTCCACTCAATGTTTTGAGATTACTGGTCCCAGAATTCCCAGCCAAACTCTGCTGGGTGGGAATTCTGGACAGTGCATTCCCAAATTCTTTAGTAGGACCACAACAGAGATGGTATTCAGCCAGTTCGGACTGGTTCGAGCGAACTGCTTGTAGCGACCTACCTGCCTTGACGCTATGCTGTCTTATTTAGCCACGTTTTCAAGCCACGTGCATGCGTGCAAGCCGCGTGCACAAGCAAAGTGCATGCATGGAAGGCCGTGCGCATGACCGAAGCGAGGGTGCATGCGCGTGCTCATGTTTTCGGTGCTGGGCGAACCGGTAGGGAAGTTATGTGAATCCCACTTCTGGACCACATAGACTGATAATGAAGTTTATTTTTGTGGCTCACTGAGCTGTTTATTTTGTACTAGACGTTACTGTATTAAATTATGAAACTAACTCTCCTTTATGCAGAAACAAACATCCTTTGGGTTTTTAATCTATATTTGTCTGAAGGATGGGAACCAACATGGTCCAACATATGTTCTTCCTGTCTCCTTTCCACAGAAAGGGGCAAGAATGTGATCCACCAGGAAAGGCATAGTGTTGTCTTCCAACATAGGTGAATCAGAATCCAAATAGAGCTGGAAGGGAACTTGGAGGTCATGTAGTCCAGCCCCCTGCTCAAGCAGGAGACCCTATACCATTCCAGACAAGTGGCTGTCCAGTCTCTTGTTAAAAGCCTCCAGTGATGAAGCACCCACAACTTCTGAAGGCAAACTATTCCACTGGTTAATTGTTCTCACTGTTAGAAAGTTTCTCCTTAATTCCAGGTTGCTTCTCTCCTTGGTTAGTTTCCAACCATTGTTTCTTGTCTTGCCTTCTGGGGCTTTGGAAAGTAAATTGACCCTCTCTTCTTTGTGGCAGCCTCTCAAATACTGGAAGACTGCTATCATATCACCCCTAATTCTTCTTTTCTTTAGACCGGGGTGGGTTCTAACTTACCTTGCTGCCGGTTCGCTTCCTCCCGCACCGCGTGGGTGCGTGCACATGCACATTGCTGAAAATGCAGCTTCTGCTTGTGAGCAGAAGCAAAAAACAAGATGGTGGCGCCTACGGAGAGCCAGTTCGGGGGCGTGTCCAGCCGGCCATTATTGCCGGTTTGGCGAGCGGGGGGAAATTCCCACTACCGGTTCTAAAGAACCGGTCCGAACCGGCAGGAACCCACCTCTGCTTTAGACTAGCCAAACTCAAATCTGCAACCGTTCTTCATGTTTTAGTCTCCAGGCCCTTAATCATCTTAGTTGCTCTTCTCTGAACTTTTTCCAAAGTCTCAACATCTTTTTCCTATTGTGGTGACTAAAACTGGATGCAGTATTCCAGGTGTGGCCTTACGAAGGCTTTATAAAGCGGTACTAATACTTCACGTGATTTTGATTCTATGCCTCTGATTATACAACCAAGGATTGTATTCGCTTTTGGATGAACCCTTAGGCCAAACTACCTGTAGAAGTATGAGACCACAGTTGAAGAATGAATCGTTATCTGATCTGTAGATAGGGAAGTGCAGTGCAGGGGAAGATAGGGCATGGACCTGTTTCCCAGATGTTCTCCAGATGTTACCTTTGAGAAGTTCTTGTGGTGATACCTGAACGGAAGCAAATTCAGCTATGAGATAAGGAGATAAAAGCAAACTCTTGAAGAAGAGTTTTCTTTCTGAACCAAACCAGAGATAGTCCTCAACGTATGACCACAATTGAGCCCAAAATTTCCTTTGCAGAGCGAGATGATTGTTAAGTGAGTTTTATATCTCGCTTAGCCAAAGAAATGTTGGGCTCAATTATGGTCATAAGTCAAGAACTACCTGTAAATCAGAAGTGGGGAACAATGGCCCTTTTATGACTTGTGGACTTCAACTCCCAGAATTCTATGGTGGCTCAGGAATTCTGGGAGTTGAAGTCCACAAGTCATAAAAGGGCCGTAGTTCCCCTCCCCTGCTGTAAATAAATACATGAATGCAAACGGAAATCTAGAGGATCTTTGAAATCCCTTCTGCGAATTTTAACCTGTAAAGGTCCTGAGAATTTAATTTTGAATAAACTCCTTAGAATGTCAGACTGACTCAGAAACACTTAAAAATAAATCAATACCTAATAATCACATCTGCGTCTGGCTCCCTGGCAATGGAGATGATTCCTTCCCTCTCCCCTCAATTTGATCTCTATCACAACCCAAGAAGTAGATTAACGACTGGTTGAAGGTCGTCTACTACACTTTATGATTGAATAAAATATCATAGTTAAAAAAATCCTTCAATGCAGACCTCCCAGTGCACTAAATAATCTAAGGAATGACTTAGAGCCGTGGGGGCGCAGTGGTTAGAATGCAGTATTGAAGGCAAACTCTGCCCACCGCCAAGAGTTCGATCCTGACTGGCTCAAGATTGACTCAGCCTTCCATCCTTCTGAGGTCAGTAAAACGAGGACCCAGATTGTTGGGGACAAGATGCTGACTCTGTAAACTGCTTAGAGGGGGGCTGTAAAGATCTGTGTCCTCAGGATCACCTGAGTGGTGCAAATGGGTGTGGAGCCTTCTTGGATCCGCTGAAAGGACTGTGTTGTAGACTGGAGATAGATGATGTCGTATCCCTCCCCCTCTGTTGAGAGGGGGCTGTTCAGTTTTGACATAGATGGCCTCTTTGACATTTTGGACAGAGAGGACCGCTGGTTTGAAAGAGGGGGTCAAAGAGGCCATCTATGTCAAAATTGAACAGCCCTCTCTCAACAGAGGGGGAGGGATACAACATCATCTATCTCCAATCTACAACACAGTCTTCTCATCAGTTCCAAGAAGGCCACACCCATTTGCACCACTCAGGTGACCCTGAGGACACAGATAAACCTCCCAAGTGGCCTCAATGTCTCTCTTAAAGAATGCAAATGTCCAGCTGTCTGCAAGGAGTATACATCCTTCCATTCCCCACCATCCAGAACTGAAGAAGCTTCTTGGATGAGAAGTGAAATGTCTTCAAAGAAAAACCAGAGAGTCCAAGTTGCCTCTTGAAAAAGCACCTTTGGGGCTATCGATTTGCTGGTTAATTTGGGGCCCCCAGGGTGCACATGCTGGAGTTGATTGATGGGGAAGGATGAAAATATCCTTCCCGTGCCAACCGTTGTCTTGGTCCTAGTTTTTTATTATAGCTTTTTAAAATTTTAATTGTTTCTATCATTATTTTTTACTCTTTGTAAGCTGTCAAGAATTGCCCAATTAGTGCAATGGGGTAGGCATATAAATCAGTTAATCCAATCCAATCCAATCCAATCCAATCGTCCGTCCATCCGTCCGTCCGTCCGTCCGTCCGTCCATCCATCCATCCATCCATTCATCCATCCATCCATCCATCCATCCATCCATCCATCCAATCGTCTTGCAATGCCCCACAGCAGGCAGAAATAATGTCAGATAGAACATGGGACGGATGGTTGTGAGAGCCCATCTGAAGCGTTATCTGAACAAAGACAATGCAATTAGCCACAATAGCATTGTTCTCATGTCATTCTTAACTACCGTAGGTCGTGGCAGGAAGGGGAGAGATAGCAATTTGGATAACAACCGCATGGTTCACTTAACAACCGCAGTGATTCCCTTAACAACTGTGGCGAAAAAGTTGTAAAATTGGGTAAAATTCACCGAACAACCGCCTTGCTTAGTGACGGAAATTCTGGTCTCAATTGTGGTTATAAGACGAGGAACACACACACACACACACACACACACACACACACACACACACACACACAGAGAGAGAGAGAGAGAGAGAGAGAGAGAGAGAGAGAGAGAGAGAGAGAGTCATGAAAAGGGAGAAAAATATGCAGAAAAAGGAGCAATTGGTTTATTTCCTGGATTCTGCCTGACCACAGCACTGATCCTAACTGTACCACCTTGGAATTTTAAAATAATATTTTCAATCGGGAAAAATAAATACAACAGGGCAGGTTCCCTGCCTACTTTGCAGATGCTTAGAAAATCCAGATTGACAAAAATCAGGAAGTGTGACTGGGTGGTGTACAATGCTGGTATGTGGAAGTGAACCATTTCCCCAGGGAGCAAACTTGGTAAAATTAATTATTTGCTTGGCCATTGCGTGTCTTGTGAACGGGGTCATTGCAGCTTGCTCATTCTAGTTTAGGGTTTAGGGTGTTTTGCGAGTCCATCACATCACTCAGCATTGAGGGGGATTCGATCTGGTGTAGCATCTTCTACGTTTGAGCTTTCTTATATTCCTATAGATCAGAGATGAAAACAGGTACTGTCCCTTTAAAACCAAAGAGGGCACTGCATAGGACAGACCTGTATAGAATCATAGAATCATACGGCTGGAAGGGACCTTGGAGGTCTTCTAGTCTTCTAGTCCAACCCCCTGCCCAAGGCAAGAGATTTTGTACCAGGGATGTCCACCTTTGTCAACTTTAAGACTTGTGGACTTCAACTCCCAGAATTCCCCATGGGTCCTCCTCATGATGGCTGGGGAATTCTGGGAGTTGAAGTCCACAAGTCTTAAAATTGCCAAGGTTGGACACCTCTGCCTAATACCGTCTCAGACAAATGGTTGTCCAGTCTATTCCTAGTCCAACCCTTGCTCAAGGCAAGAGATTTTATACCAGGCATGTCCAAATTGGCAATTTTAAGACTTGTGGACTTCAACTCCCAGAATTCCCCAGCCAGCATGTGGACCTTTGGCTGGCCTTTGGAATTCTGGGAGTTGAAGTCCACAAGTCTTAAAGTTGCCAAGGTTGGACACCTCTGCCTTATACTGTCTCAGACAAATGGTTGTCCAGTCTATCTTTGAATGCCTCCAGCAATGGAGCCACCCACAACTCCACAACAGGCCTGCTGCTACCATCATGCCCCCTGCTGCCCATTATTTGCAGTACCCTCCCTGCAGTTCTGCCAGTGAAATTTGCTGACCAAACCACCCAAGAGTAACGAGACAGGCCTCCTTGACTTGGAGAAAGCTTAAATACAGGCATACAAACTCAGTTGCTGACAGAAGGGCTAACAATTTCCATCGCTCTCCTACAACCAGCATCTCCCTTCCTGCCCCAGAGCCTCCTACCCTTGGCGCTCCAAAATTTTAAGAAATTGAAAGGAAAAATTTCCAAGTCTAATTTGGTGTGCTCAGCTGGAGAAAGCTGTTTTCTATCGCTCTCCCTTCAAGCAATGCTATTAAAAACCCATTTTCTTGGCTGTAGCCATCCCACATACATACTATCCAATATAGTCCCTTTGCAACCTCCCTACCCATCACCCCGATGTCCAATGCCAGGAACGGCTGTTTGATTTTCACTGATCCAGGAATCGGTCTGAAGGAACACAGATAATCCTCGGCTCTAGAAAGAGTGCAGAGAAGAGCAACAAAATTGATTAGGGGAGGGGAGGCTAAAACATATGAAGAACGGTTGGGCATGGCTAGTCTAGTGAAGAGAAGGACCAGGGGAGACATGTCATCTAGTCCAACCCCCTTACAGATTAATAGAGTTGGAAGGGAGCTTGTAGGTCATCTAGTCCAACCCCCCCCCCCACTCAAGCAGGAGTCCCTATACCATTTCAGACAAATGGTAGTCCAATCTCCTCTTGAAAGTCTCAAGTGTTGGAGCTCTCACAACCTCCGTAGGCAAGCTGTTCCACTGGTTGATCGCTCTCACTGTCAGAAAGTTTCTCCTTATTTCCAAGTTGAATCTCTCCTTGAAATAATATATGTTGAGTGGTCCTTGGTGCTC
>QLTV01003658.1:1956928-1967779 GCA_003457575.1 Thermophis baileyi
TTCCTCTCTCCCACACTCCCTCCCTATGAGCTCTAACCCAGCCTCTAAAAATGTAAGAAAAACAATTCAATTCCCTGATTCTGCTCAAGTTCTCTCACGGAAGAAATGGATATTATCAATGTAACTAATACATTGACCAAGAAGGAATCTGGAGGTGTGCTGGGTGACTTTTAAATCTGCCACTGAGATCAGAAGGAAGTCACCATCAGGGGTCCTGCAGATGGATGTGTGTGGAGCAGGGGAGTCAAAAGAATTTGCAACGTAATAGTAGCCAAATAGACTAGGTTCCCCAAACCCAGTTTTCTGGATCCTAAAGCAGCAGGGTTTTCACTGACTGGGTTCAGCCACCATTTTTTATTTTATTTTATTCCTCCTCTCCCCAGACTGCCTCGCAAGCACTTGTCTTTGTGGGCAAAATTGACTTTATGTAGCATTATGGGAACTTCCTTGCCCTTCCATGGTGGCTGGGGAATTCTGGGAGTTGAAGTCCACCCCTCTTCAAGCTTCCAAAGTTAAGAAACATTGGATTAATGAGAAAGATAAGTCGGACTCAGCTCCTAGTGGCTTCTTTTTGGGCCATCCATTTGTCCTTCTCTTCTTTTGGGCTCTTTTTTTGGACTTTTTAATCTAGCCTACAACTGTGAATTTTCCCGGTGACCTCCAGCCAAATATTCATGAGAACCATCTCTGCTTAGATCCCATTTACTGATGATATTGGCCAGGCGCTCTTCGCTGTGAAGACTTTCCTTGTGTTTCTAGAATTTAAAACCACGGACTAGATCCGTGATGGCCAACCTATGGCACGCGTGCTGGAAGTGGCACGCAGAGCCATCTCTCCGGGCACGTGAGCCATCACCCGTTGCTCTTCCGGTTTGCGGCACGCACACGCCCCCCCACCATTTCGGCACTCAGTGGACTAGATCCAGACTTTATATATCTACAAATATAGAATCCTCCTCAGCTAAGCTCCCAAAAGCTAACTCATTTGGAAGGAGAAAACAAGGGGTTTAAAAGTTATGCTCACTTCAGTGGCAGACTGTAGATAGAAAATTTAGGAGGGCTTGTCCTTCTTGACTTACAACCTTTCGTTTAGTGACCATTCAAAGTTATAACGGCATGGAAAAAAGTGACTTACGACCATGTTTCACACTTATGACCGTTGCAGCATCCCCGTGGTCGCGTGAGCAAAGTCAACGGAGAAGCCGGATTTCCTTAATAACTGTGTTTCTAACGTAGCAACCGCACTGATTCACTGAACAACGGGGGCAAGAAAGGTCGTAAAACGGAGCAAAACTCAACCGCTGTCTTACTTAGCCACAGAAATTCTGGGCTCAATTCTGCTCGTAAGTCGAGGACTACCTGTAATTGCTTCTTAAAGTTTTCTTATCACAACCCTTTGTGAAGTTACCTCTCGAACAGCTTCATTCACTTTTAATCAGAATTCCCTGAAGTTGAGTCTTAATATCTTATTCAGAGTGAAGCAATAGTAAGAAAGATGGAGGCCCTTGTTTATAACAGCCAGTTCAGGAATGTCCCAGCTGATTCAATTAGCTCACTTTGCTAAGGATAATTAGTAGTAACCTAGGTTGGATATTTTAAGGCTTAATATGTTTTATGAATCCAATCTGTTTGTGTCTAATGTGTCGTATGGAGCCAGAAAATGGATCAGCGAGATGACGCGTGTTATGTAAAGACAGCCAGAGTTTCTGCTAATTATGACTGGAGTGGGCATTATGTGACACTCCAGATGTTGCTAAACTACTACCAACAGCTTCCCTAGAAAGCACGGCCATTGGTGGGAGATAGCAATAGCATTTAGACTTATATACAGCCCTCTCTAAGCGGTTTACAATATCAGCCTATTGTCCCCAACAATCTGGGTCCTCATTTTACCCACCTTGGAAGGCTGGAAGGCTGAAGTAACCTAGAGCCGGTCAAGATCGAACTCCTGGCAGTGGGCAGAGTTAGCATGCAATACTGCATTCTAACCAGGGGTGAAATCCAGCAGGTTCTGACAGGTTCTGGAGAACCGGTAGCGGAAATTTTGAGTAGTTCAGAGAACCGGTAGCGGAAATGTTGAGTAATTCGGAGAACCGGCAAATGCCACCTCTGGCTGGCTCCAGAGTGGGGAGGGAATGGGGATTTTGCAGTCTCCTTCCCCCAGGAGTGGGGAGGGAATGGGGATTTTGCAGTATCCTTCCCCCAGGAGTGGGGAGGGAATGGGGATTTTGCAATATCCTTCCCCCAGGAGTGGGGAGGGAATGGGGATTTTGCAATATCCTTCCCCCAGGAGTGGGGAGGGAATGGAGATTTTGAAGTATCCTTCCCCTGCCACGCCCACCAAGCCACGCCCACCAAGCCACACCACGCCCACCAAGCCACGCCCACAGAACCGGTAGTAAAAAAATGTGGATTTCACCACTGATTCTAACCACTGTGCCATCACGACTCCCCCATTAACTTTGCTTGCCAGAAAGTCACAAAAGGGGATCACATGACACCAGGACACAGCAACCATCATAAATGTGAGTCAGTGGCCAAGGGCCTGAATTTTGATCACGTGACCAAGAGGATTGGTTGTAAGTGTGAAAAATGGTCATAAGTCGTTTTTTTCCAGTGCCGTTGTAACTTTGAACAGTCACTAAATGAATTGTTGCAAGTCAAGGACTAATTGTAGTTAAGCAATTAATTCATTCATAACCATCAAGCTGAGAGAGCACCAAGGACCCCAAATCTGTAATTCTTAGAGTAACACCTATGAATAATGTGCCCAACCTCCTAGTATCTGCTGTACTTCTAGATCAGTGATGGCTAACCTTTTCTGGACGGAGTGCCCAAAGCGCGCGCCCGAACCCCCCAAATGCAATGGGCGCGTGACCCCCGTGCATGCGCGCAACCCCTGCACGCCCCCTGCCCCCCGCGCATGTGTGTGCGACCCCCCCGCATGCACCTCGCCCCCTGCGCATGCACGTGTGACCCCCCGCATATGCCCCGCTCCACCGTGCATGCTTGTGCGACCCCCCTGCACGTGCCCCGCCCCCCACATGCACACGTGACCCTCTGTGCGTGCCCCCGTGCATGCGCAAGTGACCCCCCCGCACGTGCCCCACCCCGCGCATGCACGCGCGACCCGCCGCATGCGCCCTGTCCCCGCATATGCACGGCAGAGATCCAAGCTGGCTGGCGGGAGGCACGCGCGCATGCGCAGCAGAGGTGAACTAGGATGACGGCTCGCGTGCCTACAGAGAGGGCGCTGCGTGCCACCTGTGGCACACGTGCCATAGGTTCGCCATCACGGTTCTAGATTATATCTGATGGTACACTTCAAACTGAAGAAGCGGATGACAACAACAGAAGGAAAGTTATGGTAGAGTAAATCAAAAGACCTGTTTGATTCTCGCTCTGCTCCTTACAATGGCCAACCTCAACTCAATATCCTTGAGAAGCCTGCCACTGGGGTTATATCCATCTTTGCCTGTTTCTTCCTACTTATTGCCAACAACAGATGACTAAATCATAGCTTTGATTTCTCTTTCCCATTTTTGCAATCTTAAGTTTGGTTCATGGAACGACTTGCCTCCCAGAGGTTGTGAGTGCTCCAACACTGGAGGTTTTCAAGAAGAGATTGGACAACCACTTGTCTGGAATTGTATACGGTTTCCTGCCTGAGCAGGGGGTTGGACTAGAAGACCTCCGAGGTCCCTTCCAACTCTGTTGTCCCAAAGGTGCTTTTTCAAAAGGAAACTGGACTTTTGTTTTGTCTTTTTGCTTCTCATCCAAGAAGCTTTTCCGGTTCAGAACTGAAGAAGCTTCTTGGATGAGAAGCGAAACATCTTCAAGGACCCCCCCCCCCCAAAGAAGTCCAGTTGCCCCTTGGAAAATACACCTTTGGGGACAACCATGACCTGGATGAGTGTGAATCTCCACAGACACCTTCCAACTCTGTTATTCTGTTACTCTTATTCTAGAGTTTACAAAGGACTCCATGGAATAAACATGGCCAGCATGAATGAAAGATCAGAGCTGCCTTTTGATATCTGCATGATGCATTTTTGTTGTTTTCTTTCTATTAACCATTTTTCAGAAATGGTTTACCATTGCCTCCTTTCTAGGGCTGAAAGAAAGTGACTGGCCAAGGCCCTCCAGCTGGCTTTGTACCTAAGGCAGGACTAGAACTCAGATTCTCCTGGGTTTTACCCAGGGATGGTTTTCACTTACCTTCGCTACCGGTTCACAAATGTGAGCGTGCGCACACATGCACACCTCCGCACATGCGCACTGCCTCAAAAATGTGCACAAATAGAGCTGGGGCGGGTGGGCAGGGCCACCCGCGATTTCCACTACCGGTTCGGGTGAACCGGACAGAACTGGCTGAATACCACCTTTGGTTTTACCCTGATGCCTTAACCACTACACCAAATTGGTTCTCTCCAATGCATCTAATCCATGTTAGAAAGGATCAGAGGTTGGACTGACCAATCATACCTGCCATTTTTTGATGTTTTTGACCTCTTCATGGGTGTTCCTGGGTTGGCTTGTCCCATTTCCATATCTCTTTAGATCTTTTGAAGCCACCGCTTAGGTGGAAATTTGTATGCCTTCCGAATGCAACTGTTTTCCTAATATAGTAATGCTTTTTAATGTTATTTTTACTGTTGTACCGATTACTGTGCACATGCTTTTCTAACCGAACCATAAAATAATAACAATATACCGCAAACATGGAAAGGGGGGGCACACTTCAAGGGAGAAGCATCTCGGTATGTAGCTTTATCTGAAAAAAATGCAGAATTGGTAATTTCTCCTCAGTTCCTGAAACCCACTGCCTCTAATCCTGGATGGGTTATGTAGGCCAGAAGTCCCCAACCTTTCTGATGTGGCAGACTGATAAGGGTGGGGTGGGGGGAGAGGAATGATTCCATGTGAGCGGCCCGTGTGAGTGTGCACAGTTCCATTTGTGCAAGTGATGGGCAGGGGTGAGATTCAAAAATTTTAGCAACCGGTTCTCTGCCCGGTTGCTGGGTGGGCGTGGCCATGGGGGCATGGCCTACTAGGCCTCCTGCACCATGGCGGGGGGGGAGCGTTTTTGCCCTCCCCAGGCTCTGGAGGCTTTCCTCGAGCCTCCGGGAGGGTGAAAATGGCCTCGCCCGGGCTCTGGAGGCCCTCCGGAGGCCGGAAACAGGCCAGTTTCCGGACTTCCAGTACTTCTGGTAGGCCCGTTTTTCGCCTTCCCAGAGCCTCCGCGTGGGCCCTGCACCTACCTAGCATCCAAAACAGGCTGCGTGGAGACTGCTGGGAGGGGTGGGGCAGGGTGGGGCGGGTCGGGGTGGGCAGGGTCAGCCAGTCCTTGCAACTACCGGTTCGGCAAACCAGATGTAAAATTAACATCCGGTTCGCCCGAACCGGTCCAAACCAGCTGAATCCCACCCCTGGTGGGTGCATAAATGGAGCTGCATGTGCAAGCGCTCACCACTCATGCTTGCCAGCCATTTGTGTGGCCTGGTTCAAACAGGCTGTGATCTATTAGTGGGCCACAGACTGGGATTGGGGACCTTGATGTATTCTAAGGAGCCAATGAATCAGAGTGAGACTGGTCAGTTCACAGGATATATGATCCTTGGTTTGTATTTGAAGACTTTTTTTTAAAAAAAAATATTTATACATTTTTCTTATACATGCATAAGTGCTTTGTGAACAGTGTATTGTCTGGGTCAATTTGCTTTCACAGAATAATATTTATCCAATTTCTAATCTCTACCTCAGGGGTCTCCAACCTTGGCAACTTTAAGACTTGTGGACTTCAACTCCCAGAGTTTCTCAGCCAGCTTCCACAAGTCTTAAAGTTGCCAAGGTTGGAGACCCCTGCTCTACCTCTATTATCAAGCCATTGATAAAACAAGTTCCATGTTTAAAAAATATTCCGTATCTTCTTTCTCCTTTATCTTTAATGTCAACCTATCCGTTTCTGCACATTCTAGTATTTTTTTAATGACACTCTCTTCTGTAGGTATTTTCTCATTTTTCCAGTGCTGTGCAAATACAATTCTTGCTGCTGTTAAGACACGCAATATTAAGTACATATTCCCTTTATCATACTTTTCTGGTACTATGCCTAACGAAAATATTTCTGGCTTATAATCTATGTGCTGCTTTAACATTTTTTCTAGCCATGTGTGTGCATTTTCGTCCAAAATTTGTTTGCCATTGCACATGTCCACCACATGTGATAATATGTGCCCGGTGTGTATTTGCAGACTGTTCATAACTCTGCCCATAATTATGTGATCAGGCTCCCCTGTTCAGACAGTTTGGAGTGATTAGAATGCAGGATTCTAATTTATTCTATGTCAGTCTAGTTTTTCTCCAGAAATGCCTCAAGGCATGTCAGTATTTGGGAGATTTTTCAAGCCCTTCTCTTTGGCGTTTTGCCGAAGGAAACTTAGGTGAGCGATTTCAAGGATAACATCCTTCTCTGTGACTTAGTCCTACTTGTCATTGTGGGTGTTTTTTGTTCAATACAAGTAGCCTTTGACTTACAATGATTCATTTAATGACCGTTCGAAATCACAGCATGTGAAAAAAGTGACTTATGACCGTTTTTCACACTTGCGACCGTTGTAGCATTCCCATGGTCACATGATCAAAATTCGGGCACTTGGCAACTGGCATGTACTTATGACAGTTGTCCTCTCCCAGGTCATGTGATCCTCCTTTGTAACCTTCCCAGCTGGCTTCTGACGGGTAAAATCAATAGGGGTAGCCAGATTCGCTTAATGACCATGTGATTCACTTAACAACTGCAGTGATTCACTTAACAACTGTGGCCAAAAGATCGCAAAATGGGGCACAACTTACTTAACAACTGTTTTGTTCAGCAACAGAAATTTTGGGCTCAGTTGTGGTCATAAGTTGAGGATTCCCTGTAGCTGATGAAGACGTTCCTTTTCTCCCAAGAATTGTTAAAATGTGCATAATTAAGTTTTGATTGGAAGTATTTGCATGTTATTTGCTATATTTGCACTGTTTAATTGCTTTACGTTTGCTATTCTAATCTCTTTTAGTCCCTCCTTAGTGGATTTAAATTTTGGATGGATGGGTGGATGGATGGATGGATGGATGGATGGATGGATGGATGGATGGATGGATGGATGGATGAACAGACAGACCATCTGGCTTGACAGACAAATGACCAACAGCTTGCCTACCTCTAGGAATCTTCCCCCAGAATGGCTGGTTCACACAACCTTCTTAACCTTAAATGTCAGATTTACCCATTTTTGGCTGTGCTCTGTATATTTAATCTTAAAGCAACTGTAGAAAGTTAGCACCCACCCCTCTCCTAGAAGAATGAAATATTTTAGGAAATATTAAAAAGGCAGAATATTATATTTCCCTGGATGAGAAATGGAGAAACATGCTCTTGGAAAGCAGCCCCCACCTTTCTTAATAGCCCTCAGCAGATGTCAGCACTTAAGAGATAAAGAGATAGCTAGTTCTATTCATAAGCAAATACCCTCACCCAAGATCCAACAAAGATAGGATTAGCCCTCAGCCATAATAGGAATTGCCCAATGCCCTTTCAGAACACAAGCCCCTTCATTGCATCATCTCAGTTGCACCACACACCCCAAACTTCAACCAAACTTAGCTCAGACAAACTTCTAGGATTTGTACATGGCCCCATGGGAGTCTGACAACAGCCAATAGAATACATGTTCTTGCACAGGAACAGGAAGCTCAAGGGCAAAGCCCAAGAGAAGGTATAAAACTCCCCCCCACTCTCAACTCCATGTGGTCAGCTGCACCAGAGAACCATGTGCTTGGTGGTTCTCTTATCATTAAACCATCTTTCCAATCAGCCTCCATGCTTCCAGTGTCTTTCTCCCGGCTTGGAACTGAACCAGATGGCTATTTCTTCCAACACAACTCAGCAGGCATGGGTGGTATCACAGAACAAGCAAAATAATCCTGATTAATAGATTATGTGCCATCCAGTGGGTTTCAGCTCTTAGGGACCACATAGTTAGATTGGCTCTATAATAATCTGTGTCTCAATTCTGTTCCACATTTAGTGGAACAGAATAACAGATTTGGAAGGGACCTTGGAGGTCTTCTAGTCCAGCCATTGCAGGAATTGGGTATGTCTAGTCTAGTGAAAAGAAGGACTAGGGGGGACATGATAGCAGTTCCAATATTTGAGGGGCTCCTACAAAAATGAAGGGGGTCAAGTCAACCTATTCTCCAAAGCACCTGAAGGCAGAATAAAAAGCAATGGATGGAAACTAATCAAGGAGAGATCCAACCTAGAACTAAGGAGAAATTTCCTGACAGTGAGAACAATAGCAATAGCAATAGCACTTAGACTTATATACCGCTTTACAGTGCTTTACAGCACTCTCTAAGCGGTTCACAGAGTCAGCATATTGCCCCCAACAATCTGGGTCCTCATTTTACCCACCTCGGAAGGATGGAAGGCTGAGTCAACCTTGAGCCGGTGAGATTTGAACCGCTGAACTGCTGAACAGTCAGCTGAAGTAGCCTGCAGTACTGCACTCTAACCACTGCGCCACCAATAAACCAGTGGAACAACCTGCCTTCAGAAGTTGTGGGTGCTCCAACACTGGAGGCATTTAAAAAGAGATTGGACAGCCATTTATCCGGAATGGTATAGGGTCTCCTGCTTGAGCAGGGGTTGAACTAGAAGACCTTCAAGGTCCCTTCCAACTCTGTTATTCTGTCTGTGTTCCTTCATTGGGGTATTGTTTACTGTTTGATTGTTGGTCTGGTATTAATCCTAGTGTTAATCCCTGCTTATCTATGTATTGATTGCTGGCGAGGAGTTGTTTTGGTCTTTGGTTTCCTTTTTAGCTCTTCGATTGTCTCTTTTGAATGGTGTATAAATGTTGTTTATCTCTGTGTGTCTGTTGATGGCTGATTTATCTTTTACATTGATCTGCTACCAACAGCAAGGATAGTGCTGCAGTACCAGTGTTTGTCAACCATGACCATTTTAAGATGCGTGGACTTCAACTCCCAGAATTCCCCAGCCAGCATGCTGGGAAGTTGAAGTCCACTCATCTTAAAATGGTCAAACTTGGGAAAAACTGTTCTAGATTATTTCAGATTCTTGGTTGATGGAGTGGTCTGTTCTATGCATGGCATCTAGAAAGCAGTTAGATTTTAAAATAAAAAAGGAGAGAACAGCACATAGGCTGTTATTGCAAATAAATAAAAACAAAGAAAGGAGGACATTTATAATCACCTGTCCTCCCCAAATGCTTTTCCTTTTTAAGTTAAAAAAAAAATCTGATTTTGGAGAAAGATATTCTCAGCTTAAAGAATGTCCAAAATTGGAACACATATAACTCAGTTGCGCATTAGAAACATATTCAGTAACCGTTGCTGCATTTTATAAAAAAGGGGTTTAAGAGCAGGAACCAGCATCTGAGGTCAGCTAATCATGTGCTGCATGAGTGAGTCAGATGTTGAAGATTCAGGTAAAAACAACAACTAAAACTGGGTGTGAACACACAATTTTTGTCTGCTTGCCAGAAAGAAAACATATATTTGAACTAGGGCCTCTTGTGAATTCCTCATCCTGAGAAATCGGTTTGGTCCGTATTATAGTCACCAGGATTGTGTCTTACCTAGAAAAAAAAAATTGATGCATGCCCTAAATTATGTTGGTATGATTGGCATCAAACCTATTGACCAATGATCCTTTTTGTTGCATTTTTAAGTCTCTGAGCCAGGCACAAATCTATTAAAATAGGTGTAAAACAGTCCAGTAGAAATAAAGATATCACCGTTAAGAACAACAATGCAACATAGCCAATAACAACAATATTCAGTATCTCTAAAATATGAAGAACAATTGCAGGAATTGGGTATGCCCAGTTTAATGAAAAGAGGACTAGGGGCTGCCACAAATAAGAGGGGCAGTCCCAAAGGTGCTTTTTCAAGAGGCAACTGGACTTTCTGATTTTTCTTTGAAGACGTTTCGCTTCTCATCCAAGAAGCTTCAGTGATGGAGCACCCACAACTTCTGGAGGCAAGTCCTTCTACTGATTAATTGTTCTCACTGATAAGAAATTTCTCCTTAATTCTAGGTTGGTTCTCTCCTTGGTTAGTTTCCATCCATTGCTTCTTGTCCTGCTTTCAGGTTCTTTGGAGACTAGGTTGACCCCCTCTTCTTTGTGGCAGCCCCTCAAATATTGGAGCACTGCTATCCTGTTGCTTCTAAAAAGTCCTTCTTTTCATTAGTCTAGATATCCCCAATTCCTGCAGCCGTTCTTCATATGTCCCAAAGGTGCTTTTTCAGGAGGCAACTGGACTTTCTTGCTTTTTCTTTTGAAGACGTTTCGCTTCTCATCCAAGAAGCTTCTTCAGCTCTGACAGGATAGTGGTGTTAGATAGTGGGTAGAGATGACAGGAGACAGACTTCCAAAGCAGCTCTTTATTTCAGCTCTTGTGTAAGCAACCAGCAAAGAGCAGTCTGACAGCTTGCCCCCTTATAGGGAGCTGTCAGACAGACCAGCCAATAGCGTTTGAGCTTTTTCCCGCTCAAACGCTGGACCTGGTTGGAACCATGCAACACAGTTGAGACAGTTAGAACATAACACCCCTCCCCTCCTGGATGGAGCTGTCCAGCATACGTAATCACGCAGGTAGGCGGGGCGCGTTGGAGCCCTACTAGACCTGCGCAATTCAGTTGGTGGTGAGGCAGCGGCCTGTGCGGACAGGTCTGCTGTCGCTCCGGGGCTCGAGCATGGAAGCTCCTGGAAGTTACTGGGTGTGGCCTCCACGGCCGAAGGGACCGGTTCGAGGGGATGACATCGCTGGCTCTCGGCG